>BSBK01012485.1:80000-112500 GCA_027943335.1 Chamaecyparis obtusa | reverse complement strand
CGAATGTAATTTTTTTTTTTTTTTTTTTAAAACTCTGGTTTTTTCGTTCTTATCCTCGTACGGAGCCTCCTTTGTTCATTTTTTTTCCGCGAGTTTCGACCCCGCCCCGGAGCGAGCTCGGCGCCGATCCCGCCCCGCCGCTCCCCGGAGAGCTCGACCGGTTCGGTTCCGCTCGGATCGGACCCCGCCCGCGAGCGCCGCTCGGCTCGACGAGCTCGATGGGGATCCCGTCCGCGGGCGAGCTGGGCGTGGCTACACGTATGACTCGAAAGTTTTTTTTTTTTTTTTTTTTTTTTTTTTTTTTTTTTTTTTTAACTCTGGTTTTTTCGTTCTTATCCTCGTACGGGGCCTCCTTTGTTCATTTTTTTTCCGCGAGTTTCGACCCCGCCCGAGAGCGAGCTCGGCGCCGATCCCGCCCCGCCGCTCCCCGGAGAGCTCGACCGGTTCGGTTCCGCTCGGATCGGACCCCGCCCGCGAGCGCCGCTCGGCTCGACGAGCTCGATGGGGATCCCGTCCGCGGGCGAGCTGGGCGTGGCTACACGTATGACCCGAATGTAATTTTTTTTTTTTTTTTTTTTTTTAACTCTGGTTTTTTCGTTCTTATCCTCGTACGGAGCCTCCTTTGTTCATTTTTTTTCCGCGAGTTTCGACCCCGCCCGGGAGCGAGCTCGGCGCCGATCCCGCCCCGCCGCTCCCCGGAGAGCTCGACCGGTTCGGTTCCGCTCCGATCGGACCCCGCCCGCGAGCGCCGCTCGGCTCGACGAGCTCGATGGGGATCCCGTCCGCGGGCGAGCTGGGCGTGGCTACACGTATGACCCGAATGTAATTTTTTTTTTTTTTTTTTTTTTTTTTTTTAACTCTGGTTTTTTCGTTCTTATCCTCGTACGGAGCCTCCTTTGTTCATTTTTTTCCCGCGAGTTTCGACCCCGCCCAGGAGCGAGCTCGGCGCCGATCCCGCCCCGCCGCTCCCCGGAGAGCTCGACCGGTTCGGTTCCGCTCGGATCGGACCCCGCCCGCGAGCGCCGCTCGGCTCGACGAGCTCGATGGGGATCCCGTCCGCGGGCGAGCTGGGCGTGGCTACACGTATGACCCGAATGTAATTTTTTTTTTTTTTTTTTTTTAAAACTCTGGTTTTTTCGTTCTTATCCTCGTACGGAGCCTCCTTTGTTCATTTTTTTTCCGCGAGTTTCGACCCCGCCCGGGAGCGAGCTCGGCGCCGATCCCGCCCCGCCGCTCCCCGGAGAGCTCGACCGGTTCGGTTCCGCTCGGATCGGACCCCGCCCGCGAGCGCCGCTCGGCTCGACGAGCTCGATGGGGATCCCGTCCGCGGGCGAGCTGGGCGTGGCTACACGTATGACCCGAATGTAATTTTTTTTTTTTTTTTTTTTTTTTTTAACTCTGGTTTTTTCGTTCTTATCCTCGTACGGAGCCTCCTTTGTTCATTTTTTTTCCGCGAGTTTCGACCCCGCCCGGGAGCGAGCTCGGCGCCGATCCCGCCTCGCCGCTCCCCGGAGAGCTCGACCGGTTCGGTTCCGCTCGGATCGGACCCCGCCCGCGAGCGCCGCTCGGCTCGACGAGCTCGATGGGGATCCCGTCCGCGGGCGAGCTGGGCGTGGCTACACGTATGACCCGAATGTAATTTTTTTTTTTAAATTTTTTTTTTAACTCTGGTTTTTTCGTTCTTATCCTCGTACGGAGCCTCCTTTGTTCATTTTTTTTCCGCGAGTTTCGACCCCGCCCGGGAGCGAGCTCGGCGCCGATCCCGCCCCGCCGCTCCCCGGAGAGCTCGACCGGTTCGGTTCCGCTCGGATCGGACCCCGCCCGCGAGCGCCGCTCGGCTCGACGAGCTCGATGGGGATCCCGTCCGCGGGCGAGCTGGGCGTGGCTACACGTATGACGCGAATGTATTTTTTTTTTTTTTTTTTTTTTTTTTAACTCTGGTTTTTTCGTTCTTATCCTCGTACGGAGCCTCCTTTGTTCATTTTTTTTCCGCGAGTTTCGACCCCGCCCCGGAGCGAGCTCGGCGCCGATCCCGCCCCGCCGCTCCCCGGAGAGCTCGACCGGTTCGGTTCCGCTCGGATCGGACCCCGCCCGCGAGCGCCGCTCGGCTCGACGAGCTCGATGGGGATCCCGTCCGCGGGCGAGCTGGGCGTGGCTACACGTATGACCCGAAAGTAATTTTTTTTTTTTTTTTTTTTTTTTTTAACTCTGGTTTTTTCGTTCTTATCCTCGTACGGGGCCTCCTTTGTTCATTTTTTTTCCGCGAGTTTCGACCCCGCCCGGGAGCGAGCTCGGCGCCGATCCCGCCCCGCCGCTCCCCGGAGAGCTCGACCGGTTCGGTTCCGCTCGGATCGGACCCCGCCCGCGAGCGCCGCTCGGCTCGACGAGCTCGATGGGGATCCCGTCCGCGGGCGAGCTGGGCGTGGCTACACGTATGACCCGAATGTAATTTTTTTTTTTTTTTTTTTTTTTTTTTAACTCTGGTTTTTTCGTTCTTATCCTCGTACGGAGCCTCCTTTGTTCATTTTTTTTCCGCGAGTTTCGACCCCGCCCGGGAGCGAGCTCGGCGCCGATCCCGCCCCGCCGCTCCCCGGAGAGCTCGACCGGTTCGGTTCCGCTCGGATCGGACCCCGCCCGCGAGCGCCGCTCGGCTCGACGAGCTCGATGGGGATCCCGTCCGCGGGCGAGCTGGGCGTGGCTACACGTATGACGCGAATGTATTTTTTTTTTTTTTTTTTTTTTTTTTTAACTCTGGTTTTTTCGTTCTTATCCTCGTACGGAGCCTCCTTTGTTCATTTTTTTTCCGCGAGTTTCGACCCCGCCCGGGAGCGAGCTCGGCGCCGATCCCGCCCCGCCGCTCCCCGGAGAGCTCGACCGGTTCGGTTCCGCTCGGATCGGACCCCGCCCGCGAGCGCCGCTCGGCTCGACGAGCTCGATGGGGATCCCGTCCGCGGGCGAGCTGGGCGTGGCTACACGTATGACGCGAATGTATTTTTTTTTTTTTTTTTTTTTTTTTTAACTCTGGTTTTTTCGTTCTTATCCTCGTACGGAGCCTCCTTTGTTCATTTTTTTTCCGCGAGTTTCGACCCCGCCCCGGAGCGAGCTCGGCGCCGATCCCGCCCCGCCGCTCCCCGGAGAGCTCGACCGGTTCGGTTCCGCTCGGATCGGACCCCGCCCGCGAGCGCCGCTCGGCTCGACGAGCTCGAATGGGATCCCGTCCGCGGGCGAGCTGGGCGTGGCTACACGTATGACCCGAATGTAATTTTTTTTTTTTTTTTTTTTTTAACTCTGGTTTTTTCGTTCTTATCCTCGTACGGAGCCTCCTTTGTTCATTTTTTTTCCGCGAGTTTCGACCCCGCCCGGGAGCGAGCTCGGCGCCGATCCCGCCCCGCCGCTCCCCGGAGAGCTCGACCGGTTCGGTTCCGCTCGGATCGGACCCCGCCCGCGAGCGCCGCTCGGCTCGACGAGCTCGATGGGGATCCCGTCCGCGGGCGAGCTGGGCGTGGCTACACGTATGACCCGAATGTAATTTTTTTTTTTTTTTTTTTTAAAACTCTGGTTTTTTCGTTCTTATCCTCGTACGGAGCCTCCTTTGTTCATTTTTTTTCCGCGAGTTTCGACCCCGCCCCGGAGCGAGCTCGGCGCCGATCCCGCCCCGCCGCTCCCCGGAGAGCTCGACCGGTTCGGTTCCGCTCGGATCGGACCCCGCCCGCGAGCGCCGCTCGGCTCGACGAGCTCGATGGGGATCCCGTCCGCGGGCGAGCTGGGCGTGGCTACACGTATGACCCGAAAGTTTTTTTTTTTTTTTTTTTTTTTTTTTTTTTTTTTTTTTTTTTAACTCTGGTTTTTTCGTTCTTATCCTCGTACGGGGCCTCCTTTGTTCATTTTTTTTCCGCGAGTTTCGACCCCGCCCGGGAGCGAGCTCGGCGCCGATCCCGCCCCGCCGCTCCCCGGAGAGCTCGACCGGTTCGGTTCCGCTCGGATCGGACCCCGCCCGCGAGCGCCGCTCGGCTCGACGAGCTCGATGGGGATCCCGTCCGCGGGCGAGCTGGGCGTGGCTACACGTATGACCCGAAAGTAATTTTTTTTTTTTTTTTTTTTTTTTTTTTAATTTAACTCTGGTTTTTTCGTTCTTATCCTCGTACGGGGCCTCCTTTGTTCATTTTTTTTCCGCGAGTTTCGACCCCGCCCGGGAGCGAGCTCGGCGCCGATCCCGCCCCGCCGCTCCCCGGAGAGCTCGACCGGTTCGGTTCCGCTCGGCTTGATCAGCTCTGGTCGCTAGATCACTTGACAAAATTAGGTCAACAGGCAGATCAACTCGGGTCACCAACTAGATCAACTCAGGTCGCAAACTAGATCATCTCGGGTGGCTAGATCAACTCTGCTCGCTAGTCGGTAACTCATACTGCCATAATAAATTAGGTCACTACAACGACTCTGGTCGCTCGGTCGACTAAGGTGACTCAGGTCACTGGGTGGACTTGGTCGACTCGGTCGACTCGATCGACTCGGGTCACCGAGTTGACTCAGGTAGCCAAATCGACTCAGGTCGAGTCAGTCACCTGACCGACCCGGTCGACTCGGGTCGACGCAGTCAACTTGAGTCAACTCAGTTGACTTGGATCACCGGGTCGACTAGGGTGACTTAGGTCGACTCAGCTGACTCGGTTGACTCAGGTCGACTCAAGTCGACTTGGGTTGTCGGATCTACTCGGGCCTCTAGATTGCACGGGTCACTAGATCAACTCAAGTTGCTAGCGAGATCAGCTCAGGTCACCACACAGGTAACCAACTAGATCAACTCGGGTCACTAGATCAGCTTGGGTCACCAGCTAGATCAGCTCTAGTCGCTAGATCACCTGACAAAATCAGGTCACTAACTAGATCAGCCTGGGTCACCAACCATTTCATCTTAGGTCGCCAACTAGATCAGCTTAGGTCGCTAACTAGATCAACTCAGGTCGCCAGATCAGCTCTGGTTGCCAGCCAAAAACTTTGACTGCCATAATAAATTGGGTCACCACAGCGACTCGGGTCACCAGGTCGACTCGGTTGACTCGGGTCACCAGGTCGACTTGGTTGAATCAGGTCACTGGGTCGACTCGGTCGACTCGATGGACTTGGGTCACCAGGTCGACTTGGTTGACTCAGGTCACCGGGTCGACTCAGTCACCTGACTGACTCGGTCGACTCGGGATGACTCAGTTGACTCAGGTCATCGGATCGACTCGAGTCACCAAGTTGACTCGGGTCACCGGGTCGACTTGGGTTGTCAGATCGACTCGGGCCTCTGGATCAGTACGGGTCACTGGATCAACTCAAGTCGCTAGCGAGATCAACTCAGGTCACCACACGGGTCGCCAACTAGATCAACTCACATCGCCAGATCAGCTTGGGTCACCAACCAGATCAACTCTGGTCGCTAGATCACCTGACAAACTTAAGTCACCAGCCAGATTAGCTTAGGTCACCAGCCAGTAACTCTGACTACCATAATAAATTAGGTCACCACAGTGACTCAGGTAACTGGGTTGACTCAGTCGACTCAGGTCGACTCAGTTGACTCAGGTCACCGGGTCGACTCGATCGACTCAGTTGACTCGATTCACCGGGTTGACTTAGGTTACTGGGTTGACACGATCGACTCAGTTGACTCAGGTCATTGGGTGGACTCCGTTGACTTAATCGACTCAGGTCACCGGGTTGACTCAGTCACCTGACTGACTCGGGTCGACTTGGTTGACTCGGGTCACAAGGTCGACTTGGTTGACTCGGGTCATCAGGTCGACTTGGTTGATTCGGGTCATCGGGTCGACTCGGTTGAGTCGGGTCACCAGGTCGACTCAGGTCGACTTGGGTTACCAGATCGACTCAGGCCTCTGGATCAGGATGGGTTACTGGATCAACTCAAGTTGCTAGCAAGATCAACTTAGGTCACCACACGGGTCACCAACTAGATCAACTCTGGTCACCAGATTAGCTTGGGTCACCAACCAGATCAACTCTGGTCTCCAGATCACCTAACAAAATTAGGTCACTAGCAACTTGGGTCACTGGGTCGACTCAATTGACTCAGGTCACCGGGTGAACTCGGTCGACTCAGTTGACTCGGGTCACCGGGTCGACTCGGTTGACTCGGGTCATTGGGTCGACTCGGTCGAGTCAGGTCACCAGGTCGACTCGATCGAGTCGGGTCATCGGGTCGACTCAGGTCGTCGGGTTGACTCAGGTCAACTCGGTTGACTCAGGTCACCGGGTCGACTCGGTTGACTTGGGTCACCGCATCGACTTGGTTGACTCAGGTCACTGCGTCGACTCGGTTGACTCGGGTCATCGGGTTGACTCGGTTGACTCGGGTCATCGGGTCGACTCGGTTGACTCAGGTCACTGGGTTGACTCAATTGACTCAGGTCACTGGGTCGACTCGGTTGACTCGGGTCACCGAGTCAACTCGAATCGACTTGGGTTGCCGGATCGACTCAGGCCTCTAGATTGGGATGGGTCACTAGATCAACACAAGTCGCTAGTGAGATCAACTCAGGTCACCACACGGGTCACCAACTAGATCAACTCAGGTCACCAAATCAGATTGGGTCACTAGCCAGATCAGCTCTGGTCGCCAGATCACCTCACAAAATTAGGTCGACAGCCAAATCAGCTTAGGTTGCCAACTAGATCAATTCAGGTCACCAGATCAGCTCTAGTCACCAGCCAGTAACTCTGACTGCCATAATAAATTAGGTCACCATAGTGACTCAGGTCGCTGGGTCGACTCGATCGACTCGGGTCACCAGGTCAACTCGGTTGACACGGGTCACTGGGTCGACTCGGTCGACTCTGTTGACTCGAGTCACCGGGTTGACTCGGTCGACTCAGGTCACTAGGTCGACTTAGGTCGACTCAGTCACCTGACTGACTCGGTCGACTTGGGTCGACTTGGTTGCCTCGAGTCATCGTGTTAACTCAGTTGACTCAGGTCATCGGGTCAACTCAGTTGACTCCGGTCATTGGGTCAACTCAGTTGACTCAAGTCATCAGGTCAACTTAGTTGACTCAGGTCACTGGGTCGAGTCGGTCGACGCGGTTGACTCAGGTCACCAGGTCGACTTGGGTTGCCGGATCGACTCGGGCCTCTAGATCAAGATGGATCATCGGGTCAACTCAAGTTACTAGCGAGATCAACTCAGGTCACCACATGGGTCGCCAACTAGATCAACTTGGGTCACCAGATTAGCTTGGGTCACCAGCTAGATCAGCTCTGGTCGCCATATCAGCTTATGTCACCAACTAGATCAACTCAGGTCGCCAGCCAATAACTTTGACTGCCATAATAAATTGGGTCACCATAGTGACTCGGGTCGCTAGGTCAACTTGGTTGACTCAGGTCATAGGGTCGACTCGGTTGACTCAGTTGACTCAGGTCATTGGGTCGACTCAGTTGACTCATGTCACTGGGTCGACTCGAGTCACCAGGTCGACTCGGTTGACTCAGGTCACTAGGTCGACTCGGGTCAACTCAGTCACCTTACTAACTTAGGTAGACTTGGTTGACTTGGGTCACCAGGTCAACTTAGGTCATCAGGTCAACACGGTTGACTCAGGTCACTAGGTCAACTCTGTCGACTCAGGTCACCAAGTCAGCTGGGTCGACTTAGTCAACTCTGGTCACCGGGTCGACTCAGTTGATTCGAGTCACCGGGTCACTGGGTCGACTCGGTTGGCTCGGGTCATCGAGTTGACCAGGTTGACTCGGGTCACTGGGTCGACTCGGTGGACTCGAGTCGACTCGATTGACTCAGGTCGAGTTGGGTTGCCGGCTCGACTCGGGCCTCTGGATCGGGATGGGTCACTGGATCAACTCAAGTCGCTAGCGAGATCAACTCAGGTCACCACACGGATCACCAACTAGATTTACTCAGGTCGCCATATCAGCTTGGGTCACCAACCAGATCAGCTCTTGTCACCAGATCACCTGACAAAATTAGTTCACCAACCAGATCAGGTTAGGTCACCAATTAGATCAACTCAGGTCGCTAGATTAGCTCTGGTCGCCAGTGAGTAACTCCGACTGCCATAATAAATTGGGTCACCACAAAAACCCTGGTCGCTGGGTCGACTCAGTCAACTCAGTCAACTTGATCAACTCGGGTCACCGGGTCAACTCGGGTCATCGGGTCAACTCGGGTCACTGGGTCGACTCGGTCGACGTGGGTCACCGAGTCGACTTGGGTTGCCGAATCAACTTAGGCCTCGAGTCGACTTGGGTTGACACGGGTCGACCTAGTCGACTCAGGTCACTAGGTTGACTCAATTGATTCAGGTCACTAGGTCAACTCAGTCGACTCTGGTTTACTCGGGTCGACTCGGTCACCTGACCGACTCGGGACACCACGTCGACTCAGTCGACTCGGTTGACTCGGGTCATCGAGTCGACTCGGTTGACTCGGGTCATCGAGTCGACTCGGTTGACTCAGGTCACTCGGTCAACTCGATAGACTCGGGTCACCGAGTCGACTTGGGTTGCCGGATTGACTCAGGCCTCTGGATCAGGACGGGTCACTGGATCAACTCAAATCGCTAGCAAGATCAACTCAGGTCACCACACGGGTCGCCAACTAGATCAACTTGAGTCACCAAATCAACTTGGGTCACCAGCCAGATCAGCTCTGGTCTCCAGATGACCTGACAAAATTAGGTCACTAGCCAGATCAGCTTAGGTCACCCACTAGATCAATTCAGGTTGCCAGCTCAGCTCTGGTCGCCAGCTAGTAACTTTAACTGCCATAATAAATTAGGTCACCACAGCGACTTGGGTCACTGGGTCGACTCAGTTGACTCGGGTCATCGGGTCAACTCGGTCGACTCAGTTGACTTGGGTCACCAGGTCGACTCGGTTGACTCGAGTCATTGGGTCGACTCAGTTGACTCGGGTCACTGGGTCGACTCAATTGAGTCAGGTCACTGGGTCGACTCGGTCAACTTAGGTCATCGGGTCGACTCAGTCACCTAACCGACTCGGTCGACTCAGGTCGACTCGGATCACCGGGTTGAATCGATCGACTTGGTTGACTCGGGTCACCGCGTCAACTCAGTTGACTCGGGTCGACTCGGTTGACTCAGGTCACTGGGTTGACTCAGTTGACTCAGGTCACCGGGTCGACTCGATTGACTCAGGTCACCGGGTCGACTCGGGTCACCGGGTCAACTCGGTTGACTCGGATGATCGAGTCGACTCGGTCGACTCGGATCGACTTGGGTTGTTGGATCAACTCAAGCCTCTAGATCAGGATGGGTCACTAGATCAACACAAGTCGCTAGCGAGATCAACTCAGGTCACCACACAGGTCGCCAACTAGATCAACTCGAGTCGCCAGATCAGATTGGGTCACCAGCCAGATCAGCTCTGGTTGCTAGATCACCTCACAAAATTAGGTCGACAGCCAAATTAGCTCTGGTCACTAGATCACCTCACAAAATTAGGTCGACAACCAGATCAGCTTAGGTTGCCAACTAGATCAATTCAGGTCGCTAGATCAACTCTGGTCGCTAGCCAATAACTTTGACTGCCATAATAAATTGGGTCACCACAGCGACTCGGGTCGCTGGGTCGACTCGGTCGAGTCGGGTCACTGGGTCGACTTGGTTGACTTAGGTCACTAGGTCAACTCGGTCGACTCAGTTGACTCAGGTCACCGGGTTGACTCGGTTGACTCAAGTCACCGGGTCGACTTAGGTCGACTCGGTTGACTTGGGTCACCAGGTCGACTCAATTGACTCAGGTCATCGGGTCAACTCAGTTGACTCAGGTCATCGAGTCGACTCGATCGACTCGGGTCACTAGGTTGACTCGGTCGACGCGGTTGACTCAAGTCACCGGGTTGACTTGGGTTGCCGGATCGACTTAGGCCTCTAAATCGGGATGAGTCACTTGGTCAACTCAAGTCGCTAGCGAGATCAACTCAGGTCACCACACGGGTCGCCAACTAGATCAACTCAGGTCACCACACGGGTCGCCAACTAGATCAACTCAGGTCGCCAGATCAGCTTGGGTCACCAGCTAGATCAGCTCTGGTCACCAGATCACCTAACAAAATTAGGTCACCAGCCAGATCAGCTTATGTCACCAACTAGATCAACTCGGGTCGCCAGCCAGTAACTTCGACTGCCATAATAAATTGGGTCACCACAGTGACTCAGGTCGCTGGGTCGACTCGGTTGACTCAGGTCACAGGGTCGACTCGGTTGACTCAAGTCATCGGGTCGACTCGGTTGACTCATGTCACTGGGTCAACTCAGGTCACCGGGTCGACTTAGTTGACTTAGGTCACCAGGTCGACTCAGTTGACTCAGGTCACCGAGTCGACTCGGGTCGACTCAGTCACCTTACTGACTTAGGTCAACTTGGTTGACTCAGGTCACCATGTCAACTCAGGTCATTGGGTTGACACGGTTGACTCGGGTCACTGGGTTAACTCTATCGACTCGGTTGACTCGGGTCACCGAGTCGACTCAGTCGACTCTGGTCACCGGGTCGACTTGGTTGATTCGGGTCACCGGGTCACTGGTCGACTCGGTTGGCTCGGGTCATCGGGTCGACTCGGGTCACTGGGTCGACTCGGTTGACTCAGGTCGACTGGGTCGACTTAGTCAACTCTAGTCACCGGGTCGACTCGGTTGATTCGGGTCACCGGGTCACTAGGTCGACTCGGTTGGCTCGGGTCATCGGGTCGACTCAGGTCACTGGGTCGACTCGGTTGACTCAGGTCGACTGGGTCGACTTAGTCGACTCTGGTCACCGGGTCGACTCGGTTGATTCAGGTCACCGGGTCACCGAGTCGACTCGGTTGGCTCAGGTCATCAGGTCGACTCGGTTGACTCGGGTTGCTAGCTCGACTTGGGTTGCTGGCTCGACTCGAGCCTCTAGATCGAGACGGGTCATTGGATCAACTCAAGTCGCTAGCGAGATCAACTCAGGTCACCACATGGGTCGGCAACTAGATTTACTCGAGTCACCATATCAGCTTGGGTCACCAACCAGATCAGCTCTTATCGCCAGATCACCTGACAAAATTAGTTCACCAGCCAGATCAGGTTAGGTCGCTAACTAGATCAACTCGGGGTGCTAGATCAGCTCTAGTCGCCAGTGAGTAACTCTGACTACCATAATAAATTAGGCCACCATAAAAACCCCGGTCGCTGGGTCGACTTGGTTGACTCAGGTCACCGGGTCGACTCAGTTGACTCGGGTCATTGGGTCGACTCGGTCAACTCGGGTCACCGGGTCGACTCGGGTCATCGGGTCACTGGGTCGACTCGGGTCACCGAGTCGACTTGGGTTGCTGGATTGACTCAAGCCTCGAGTCGACTTGGGTTGACACGGGTCGACCTAGTCAACTCAGGTCACCGGGTCGACTCAATTGATTCAGGTCACTAGGTTGACTCAGTCGACTCTGGTTGACTCGGGTCGACTTAGTCACCTGACCGACTCAGTTGACTCGGGTCACCACGTTGACTCGGTCGACTCGGTTGACTCAGGTCGACTCAGTTGACTCGGGTCATCGGGTCGACTCAGTTGACTCAGGTCACTCGGTCGATTCGGTTGACTCGGGTCACTTGGTCAACTCGGGTCGACTTAATCACCTGACTGACTTAGGTCGACTTAGTTGACTCGGGTCACCAGGTCGACTCAGTTGACTCAGGTCACTGGGTCAACTCTGTCGACTCAGGTCACCAGGTCGACTGGGTCAACTCAGTCGACTCAGGTCACCGGGTCGACTCAGTCACTTGACCGACTCGGTTGATTCGGGTCACTGGGTCGACTCGGTTGACTCAAGTCACTGGGTCGACTCGATTGACTCGGGTCGACTCGAGTGACTCGGGTCACCGGGTCAACTCGGGTTGACTCGGGCCTCTAGATCAGGAGGGGTCATTGGATCAACTCAAGTTTCTAGCGAGATCAACTCAAGTCACCACACGGGTCCCCAACTAGATTTACTCAGGTCACCATATCAGCTTGGGTCACCAGCCAAATCAACTCTTGTCGCCAAATCACCTGACAAAATTAGTTCGCCAGCTAGATCAGGTTAGGTCGCCAACTAGATCAACTCGGGTTGCTAGATCAGCTCTGGTCGCCAATGAGTAACTCCAACTGCCATAATAAATTAGGTCACCACAGAAACCCCAGTCGCTGGGTCGACTCGGGTCGACTCGATTGACTCGGGTCATTGGGTCGACTCGGTCAACTCGGGTCACCGGGTCGACTCGGTTGACTCAGGTCATCAGGTCGACTTGGGTCACTGGGTCGACTCGGGTCACCGAGTCGACTTGGGTTGCTGGATCGACTCAGGCCTCAAGTTGACTTGGGTTGACACGGGTCGACCTAGTCTACTAAGGTCTCCTGGTCGACTCGGGTCGACTCAATCGATTCAGGTCACTGGGTCGACTCAATCACCTGACTGACTCGGTCATCTCAGGTCACCATGTCGACTCGATTGACTCTTGTCATCGGGTTGACTCAGTTGACTCAGGTCACTGGGTCAACCGATTGACTCAGGTCACTGGGTCGACTCGGTCACCACACGGGTCACCAACTAGATCAAGTTAGGTAGCTAGCGAGATCAACTCAGGTCACCACACTGGTCCCCAACTAGATCAACTCGGATCGCCAGATCAGCTTGGGTCACCAGCCAGATCAGCTGTGGTCGCCAGATCAGCTTGGGTCACCACATTGACTCAGGTCGCCACATTACTTGGCCAACTCGGGTCACCAGCCAGATCAACTCAGGTGACTCGGTTGACTCAGGTTATCGGGTCGACTCGGGTCGACTTGGGTTGCCAGATCAACTCGGGCCTCGAGTCGACTTGGGTTGACTTGGGTCACCAGGTCGATGCGGGTTGTCAGGTCAACACGAGTCACCGGTTCGACATGGGTCGCCAGTTTGACACGGGTCACTGGGTCGACACGGGTCACTGGGTCGACGCGAGTCACTGGGTCGACGCGGGTCACTAGGTCGACGCAGGTCGCTGGGTTGACTCGGGTCGTCAAGTTGACTCGGGTCGCCGGGTCAACTCAGGTTATTGGATCGACTCGGGTCTCTAGATCAGGACAGGTCACTTGATCAACTCGGGTCACCACATGAGTCACCAATTAGATCAACTCAGGTCACCAGATCAGCTTGGGTCACTAGCCAAATCTGCTCTGGTCGCCAAATCACCTAACCGACTCGGGTCGCCAGCCAGATCAGCTTGGGTCACCACATCACCTGGCCAACTCGGTTCGCCAGATCAACTCAGGACACGACATCGACTCAGGTAGTTAGCTAGATCATCTCAGATCACCAGATCGCCCGATGAACTCAGGTCGGGTGGGGTCTCTAGATCGAGTCGAGTCACCAGATCAAGTCGGGTCCCGAGCCAGATCAACTCAGGTCACCACATCGACTCGGGTCACCAGCCAGATTAGGTCAGGTCACTAGATAGCCTGACCTACTTAGATCTCCAGTGAGTCTGTCCACTTTTTGAATGATTGACCCATACTCCTCTTCAAGTATTATCATAGTCAAGTCTCCGCTTCTAGCTCGACAATAAGAAGGGCGTGACTCCATGTATGGCCTGAGTGATTTTTTTTTAACTCTGGTTTTTTCATTCTTTTTGTCGTAGGGAGCCTCCTTTGTCTATTTTTTTTACAACTTTTGACCTCGCTCACGATCAAGCTAGGCCAACTCATTTAAACTTGGATCGCATAAATCTAATATGCACAATAGTAATGTTGATGAGTATGCAAACACATCAATGAAGTCATCTCAGTATGTCAAGTCCCCCAACTTAGATCACTCGAGTCGCATAAGTAACTCAGATAGCCATAATAAATTAGGTCACCATAGTGACTCGGGTCACTAGGTCGACTCAGGTCACGGGGTCGACTCGGGTCATCAAGTCAACTCAGGTTGCTGGGTTGACATAGCCGAATCGACTCAGGTCTTTGGATCGGGACGGGTCACTTGATCAACTCGTGTCGCTAGCCAAATCAACTTAGGTCATCACATGGGTCGCCAACTAGATCAACTCGGGTCGCTAGATCAGCTCTGGTCACCAGATCACCTGACCAACTTAGGTCGCCAACCAAATCAGCCTTGATCGCCACATTGACTCAGGTTGCCACATCACCTAGCCAACTTGGGTCGCCAGCCAGATCAACTCGAGTTGCCAGATCGACTCGGGACACCACATCGACTCAGGTAGTCAGCTAGATCATCTTGGATCCCTAGATCGCTCGATGAACTCAACTCAGGTGGGGTCTCTAGATCAAGTCGGGTCACCAGATCAAGTCGGGTCCTGAGCTAGATCAACTTAGGTCACCACATCGACTTAGGTCACCAGCCAGATCAGGTCCCTAGCCAGATCAACTCAGGTCACCACATCCAATATGCACAATAGTAATGCTGATGAGTATGCAAACTCATCAATGAAGTCATCTCAGTATGCCAAGTTGTCAAGTCCTCCAACTTAGATCAGTCGAGTCGCATAAGTAACTCCAACTACCATAATAAACTTAGATCACTCAGGTCGTTAGGTCGACTCGGGTTGCCGGCTTGACTCGGGTCTCTAGATCGCGATAGGTCGCTGGATCAACTCGGGTTGCTAGCTAGATTAACTCAAGTCACCACATCGACTTGGGTCATCACCTAGATCAGCTCAGGTTGCCACATCACCTAACCAACTCAGGTCAGGTCGGGTCACCAGATTAATTCGGGTCACCAGCCAGATCAACTTAGGTTGCCACATCAACTCGAGTATCCAGATAGATCAGCTCGGGTCACCAAATCACCTAACTAACTTAGGTCAGGTTGGGTTAGGTCTCCTGATCAGGTCGGGTCACCGGATCAACTCAGGTCGCTAATTAGATCAACTCGGGTCACTAACATGATCAACTCGGGTCAACACATCAGCTTATGTTGTTAACACATTCCAATATGCCAAGCTGTCTAGTTTGCTAGCTCGGATCACTCGAGTCGCATAAGTAACTCGTATTGCCAAAACAACTTGGGTCACCTAATTAACTCGAGTCATCAGATCGACTCGGGTCGCCAGATCGACTCGGGTCACCGGATCGACTCGAGTCCTCGAATCGACTCGGGTCACCGTATTGACGCAGGTCACCGGATCGACTCAGGTCTCCAGATCAGGATGGGTCGTCCGATCGACTCGGTTCATCGGATCGATTCGGGTATCCAGATAGATCAAATCAGGTCACCAAATCACCTGACTAACTTAGGTTAGGTCGGGTCTCTGGATCGAGTCGGGTCACCAGATCAAATTGGGTCTCCAGCCAGATCAACTCGGGTCAACACATCGACTCGAGTCACCAACCAGATCAACTTGGGTCGCCAGACCAACTCAGGTCAGGTCGGGTAAGGTCTCCAGATTGGGTCAAGTCGCGGGATCATTTCAGCTCGCCAGCCAGATCAACTCGAGTTGCTACATCGACTCGACTCGACTCGCCAACCAGATCAGCTCAGGTCATTAGATCACCTGACCAACTCGAGTCAGGTCGACGGATGAAGTCAGATCGCCAGATCAACTCAGGTCGCCAGCCAGATCAACTCAGATCATCACATCGACTTAGGTCGCCAGCCAAATCAGCTCGGGTCACCAAATCAACTCGGGTCACCAGCCAGATCAACTCGGGTTAACAAATTTGAGTTTTGACCCCACTCGCAAGCGAGCTAGGCTAACTCATTCAAACTTGGATCGCCTCAATCTAATATGCATAATAGTAATACTAACGAGTATGCAAACTCATCAATGAAGTCAACTAAGTATGCCAGCCTGATCAACTCAGGTCAACAAATTGACTCGGGTCACCAACCAGATCAACTCGGGTCACCAGATTGCCAGGCCAAGTTGGGTCGGGTCGGGTTGGGTCAGGTCTCTAGATCGGGTTGGGTCAGTTCTCTAGATCGGGTCGGGTTGCCAGATCAATTCTTGTCGCCAACCAGATCAACTCAGGTCGCCACATCGACTCGGGTCGTCAGCCAGATCAGCTCGGGTCACCACATCACCTAACCAACTCGGGTTAGGTCGGGTCACCCGATCAATTTGGGTCACTAAGTTGGGTGTGACTCCATGAATGGCACGAGTGGTTTTCTTTTTCAACTCTAGTTTTTTCATTCTTTTCATTGTACGAAGCCTCCTTTGTCTATTTTTTTAGGACTTTTGACCCCGCCCTGAGGATCGCCAACGAGCTCGACCGGATCCTGTCCGAGATCTTGCTCGTGAGCGAGCTCACCGGGATCCCGTCGCCAACGAGCTAGGCGTGACTCCATGGATGGCTCTAGTGATTTAAGTTTTTTATAACTTGAAAATTTTGTTCTTTTCCTTGTATAGAGCCTCCTTTATCCATTTTTTCCTACGAGTTTCGACCCCGCCAGCGACCTTGTTAAGTTCTCATCGCAGGTCTTGCCCTACTACCACGAAAGCCTCCCAGCGGTTATATGAAATGACCCCGGGTCATTTCAACACTGCGTCTAACAATAACTAGTCAGACTGCATCAAATGATGTCCACCTCGATCCATGCCAACTCATTCAAACTTGGATCACCTCAATCTAATATGCACAATAGTAATGCTGACAAGTATGCCAACTCATCAATGAAGTCGCCTTAGCATGCCAAGCTGTCAAGTCCCCCAACTTGAATTACTCCAGTCGCATAAGTAATTCGGATCATTGGATCGACTCGCATCGCCGAGTCAACTCGGGTTTCTGGATCGACTCGAGTCCCCAAAACAACTTGGGTTGCCAGTCGGATCAACTCGGGTCACCATCCAGATCAACTCAGGTCGCAAGATCACCTGACTAACTTAGATTGACGAAGTTGCCTAGCCAACTTGGATCGCTAGACTTGCCAGATCGACTCGAATCACTGGAGTCGTCAGATCGACTCAGATCTCTATTTCAAGTCGGCCCTATTGCCACGAAGGCATCCCAATGATAACCAGTCAGATCGCAAGTTAAATCACATCAAATGATGTTCACCTCGATCTGTGCTAACTCATTCAATCTTGGATCACCTCGATCCAATATGCCAAGCTGTCAAGTCCACCAGCTCAGATCACTCGAGTTGCATAAGTAACTCAGATCGCCAGAACAACTCGGGTCACCAGATCGACACAGGTCGTCAAATCCACTCGGGTTGCCGAATCAACTCGAGTCGTCGGATCGACTCGGGTCTCCAGATTAGGACGGGTTGTCAGATCGACTCGGGCCGCCAGCCAAATCTACTCGGGTCCCTACATCGACTCAGGTATCCATATAGATCATATTGGGTCGCCAAATCACCTGACTAACTAAAGTTAGGTCAAGTTTGGTCGGGTCAGGTCTCCGGATTGGGTCGGGTCACCGGATCAACTTGGGTCAACATATCGACTCGAGTCGCCAACCAGAACAACTCGGGTCACCAGATTGCCAGACCAACTCGGGTTGGGTCGGGTCAGGTCTTCAGATCGGGTCAGGTCACGGGATCATTTTGGGTCGCCAGCCAGATCAACTCGGGTCGCCACATCAACTCGACTCACCAACCAGGTCAGGTCGGGTCACCAGATCACCTGACCAACTCGGTCAGGTCGACGGATGAAGTCGGATCGCTGGATCAACTCAGGTCGCTAGCCAGATCAACTTGGGTCACCACACCAACTCAGGCCGCCAGCCAAATCAGCTCAGGTCGCGAGATCAACTCAGGTCAACAAATGTGACTTTTGACCCCACTCACAAGTGAGCTAGGCTAACTCATTCCAAGTCTCTCATGGAAAAGTCCATGACTTCCCATTCCTATACCTATGCTGACGAGTATGCCAACTCATCAATGAATTCGGCTCAGCATGCCAAGTTGTCAAGTCCCCCAACTTGAATTACTCCAGTCACATAAGTAATTTAGATCACCAGAACAACTCGGGTCACCGGATCGACTCAATTCGCCGGATTGACTTGGATCACCGGATCACTAGAGTCGGCAAAGTAACCCAGATCTCTAGGGTCATAACGGGATAGGTATTGTTTACGGATGTAACGACCTCTGAGATGAGCCCAACTCGTCAATCGGAGCCAGCTCGCCAATCTGATTGAGCTAGCCGATCTGAGCCAACTCACCGATTTGAGCTAGCAAGACACCTCTCAAGAATTGAGTTTGAGAACTTCTCCACTAATGAGTTGTCCTCAAGATGTGAACTTGCATCCAGATTAGGACTTGTGGCTTGCACGAGCCAATGTCATGAAGACCTCCTACGTACATGCAACCAATGCATCTCATAGTCCAACATAGTTCTGAACTAGCTCATTACGCCACCATCTCGCACATGTTCCAAGTCTCCCATGGAAAAGTCCCCAACTTCCCATTCCAATACCTAGTTGATTTCACCTCGGATCGAGTCCCCAACAAGATCCAATGCCACTCTGCACAAAGCAGTCCATGCTACTTCATGCAGCTCGAATGACACCTCGACTTGACTCTAAACCTTACCCAGGCCAAAACTATTAACAACTTGTCGCACAACCCCATGAATGCTCCTCGAATCAAGTCCCTGACATGACCCTACTCCTGAGTGCACCAAACAACTCCTTTGTTACACCTCGGATCGAGTCCCTTACATGTCAGTTCAAGTCAGTCGACGTGTTAGCTCTATTTCTAGTATGAGGTGATCTTGTCACATCAACACTACACCCATCCATTGTAAGTTAGCCATACCACCACAAAGTCATCCAACAGTCATTATGAAATGACCCCTATCACATCAAGCTGTGTTGGTTTGTTTCAAGTCGGCCCTATTGCCACGAAGGCATCCCAATGGTAACTAGTCAAATCGCATCAAATGATGTTCACCTCGATCTATGCCAATGCTGCCTATGATTGATTTGCTAGCTCTCTACGGATATTTTTGGATATGCCATTTGATACCTGAATGCTATGCATGGGTTCGTGCATAGACGATTCGAGCTGAGCTTAAGGATGTTGAGTTCTCAAGTGAATATGAATAGGCGAGTTGTTCTATGGAGTAGAACTCAGGAATGCATGATGGATTGAGCTCATCTCGCGGATCCGAGCCAGCTCGTTGATCCGATCCAGCTTGTCGATCTGAGCCAGCTCGACGATCCGAGCCAGCTCGTCAAGTTGAGCCTTTTACGAGATTTAAATTTTTTGCGACCTATCGACGTCGGCAAGCATTTGTATGGGGGAGAAAGACTCGGACTAATAACTTATCCTCGTAGGGGAGGTGTTGTTGG
Organism: Chamaecyparis obtusa; assembly: GCA_027943335.1. Lineage (NCBI taxonomy): Eukaryota > Viridiplantae > Streptophyta > Pinopsida > Cupressales > Cupressaceae > Chamaecyparis > Chamaecyparis obtusa. The sequence goes on along the minus strand of BSBK01012485.1, from coordinate 93,224 downwards.
TGGATGTGAGGATTTTTGAGATGAGACCCAAGCTGGAACAAATTCTAGTGCGCATTGTGATTAGAGCTAAGCTAAAGGATATTGAGTTCTCAAAGGAATACAAATAGGCAAGTTGTTTTATGGAGTAGAACACGGGAATGCATGATGGATCCGATCCGATTTGAGCCGAGCCGGCTCGGCGATCCGAGCCAGCCAGCTTGGAAAACCGAGCCGGCTCGCTCGGCAAACCGTGCCAGCTCGCCGATTCGAGTCAGCTCGCTCGGTGATCCGAGCCAGCTCGCTTGGCGATCCGAGCCTTTTACGAGATTTTAAGTTTTTGTGACTTATCGGCGTCGGCAAGCATTTCTACGTGGGAGCAAGACTCGGACTAATAACTTATATAGGGGAGGTGTTGTTGGTGGATGTAAGGATCTTTGAGATGAGACTCGAGATGGAATGGATTCTAGTGCCCATTGTGATTCGAGCTGAGCTAAAGGATGTTGAGTTCTCAAGTGAATACAAATAGGTGAGTTGTTCTATGGAGTAGAACACGGGAATGCATGATGGATTGAGCTCAGCTCGTCGATCCGAGCCAGCTCACGGATTCGAGCTAGCTTGTCGAGCTGAGTCTTTTACGAGATTTAAAGTTTTCGTGACCTATCCGTGTCGGCGAGCATTTCTACGGGGGAGCAAGACTTGGACTAATAACTTATATAGGGGAGGTGGTGTTGGTGGATGGAAGGATCTTTGAGATGAGACCCGAGCTGGAACGGATTCTAGTGCGCGTTGTGATTCGAGTTGAGCTAAAGGATGTTGAATTCTCAAGTGATTACAAATAGGCGAGTTATTCCATGGAGTAGAACACGGGAATGCATGATGGATTGAGCTCAACTCGGCGATCCGAGCCAGCTCGGCGATCCGAGCCAGCTCGGCGATCCGAGCCAGCTCGGCGATCCGAGCCAGCTCGGCGATCCGAGCCAGCTCGGCGATCCGAGCCAGCCCGTCGAGCTGAGTCTTTTACAAGATTTAAATTTTTTGTGACCTTTCGGCGTTGGCGAGCATTTCTACGGGGGAGTAAGACTCGGACTAATAACTTATATAGGGGAGGTGTTGTTGGTGAATGTAAGGATCACTGAGATGAGACCCGAGCTGGAACGGATTCTAGTGCGCGTTATGATTCGAGCTGAGCTAAAGGATGTTCAGTTCTCAAGTGAATACAAAGAGGTGACTCATTCTATGGAGTAGAACATGGGAATGCATGATGGAATGAGCTCAGATCGCCGATCCGAGCTAGCTCGTCGATCCGAGCCACGGGTATGTACGATCCGAGCCAGCCCGTCGAGCTGAGTCATTTATGAGATTTAAATTTTTTGTGACCTTTCGGCGTTGGCGAGCATTTCTACGGGGGAGCAAGACTCGGACTAATAACTTATATAGGGGAGGTGTTGTTGGTGAATGTAAGAATCATTGAGATGAGATCCGAGCTGGAACGGATTCTAGTACGCGTTGTGATTCGAGCTGAGCTAAAGGATGTTCAGTTCTCAAGTGAATACAAAGAGGTGAGTCATTCTATGGAGTAGAACATGGGAATGCATGATGGAATGATCTCAGATCGTCGATCCGAGCTATCTCGTCGATCCGAGCCAGCTCGCTGATCCGAGCCATGGGTATGTAGGTAGTTTTCATGAGATCGGCTCGCCCGGCCCACAAGTCAAACATCGATTCTCTTATTAAGGGTGAGCCCTTGTCTAGCGTTTGGGTCGCTCGGTACAAGCTGTTCGATTTGTAATGTGTGCAAAGCTTTTCGGTTGATATTTGGAAGATTTAAATTTTTTGTGAGCTATTCTCCTCGTTTCACTTGATATTTTTGAAGATTTGAATTATTTGTGAGCTATTCTCCCCGTTTCCCTTGATTTTTTTGGAAGAATTGGAATTTTTGAGAGTTGTTCTCTTCGCCTCAAATTTCTACGGAAGAGCAAGACTTGGACTAATAACTTATATAGGGGAGGTGTTGTTGGTGAATGAAAGGATCTTTGAGATGAGACCCGAGCTGGAACGGATTCTAGTGCGCGTTGTGATTCAAGCTGAGCTAAAGGATGTTCAGTTCTCAAGTGAATACAAAGAGGTGAGTCGTTTTATGGAGTAGAACACGGGAATGCATGATGGAATGAGCTCAGATCGACGATCCGAGTCAGCTCGCTGATCTGAGCCACGGGTATGTAGGCAGTTTTCATGAGATCGGCTCGCCCGGCCCACAAGTCAAACACTGATTCTCTTATTAAGGGTGAGCCCTTGTCTAGCGTTTGGGTCGCTCGGTACAAGCTGTTTGATTTGTAATGTGTGCGAAGCTTTTGGGTTTGATATTTGGAAGATTTGAATTTTTTGTGAGCTATTCTCCTCGTTTCACTTGATTTTTTTGAAGATTTGAATTATTTGTGAGCTATTCTCCCCATTTCCCTTGATTTTTTGGAAGATTTGGATTTGTTGCGAGTTGTTCTCTTCGCCTCAAATTTCTACGGAAGAGCAAGACTTGGACTAATAACTTATATAGGGGAGGTGTTGTTGGTGAATGCAAGGATCTTTGAGATGAGACCCGAGCTGGAACGGATTCTAGTGCACGTTGTGATTCGAGCTGAACTAAAGGATGTTTAGTTCTCAAGTGAATACAAAGAGGTGAGTCATTTATGGAGTAGAAGACGGGAATGCATGATGGAATGAGCTCAGATCGCCGATCCGAGCTAGCTTGTCGATCCGAGCCACGGGTATGTAGTCAGTTTTCATGAGATCGGATCGTCCGGGCCACAAGCTAGCTATTTTTTGTGAGCTATTCTCTTTGTTTCCTTTGATTTTTTTGGAAGACTTGCATTTTTTGTGAGCTATTCTCTTCGTTTCAATTGAATTTTTGGAAGTTATGCATTTTTTGTGATGTAGTCTCTTCGTTTCACTTGCATTTTTGGGAGATTTGATTTTTTTTGTGAGCTATTCTCTTCTTTTCCCTTGAATTTTTTTTTGCAAGACTTGCATTTTTTGTGAGCTATTCTCTTCGTTTCAATTGAATTTTTAGAAGTTTTGAATTTTTTGTGATCTATTCTTCTTTGTTTCACTTGTATTTTTGAGAGATTTGAAATTTTTGTGAGATATTCTCTTCGGCTCAAATTTCTACGGAAGTGCAATACTTGGACTAATAACTTATATAGGGGAGGTGTTGTCCGCGGAAGCTCCCCCATGCCCCTCTAATAGAATCAGTGCTAGTGATCCCGTTTTGAAATCCGACGGACGGATGGATGAGCAGGTCGGATTTCAAAACGGGATCAGCAGCACTGATTCCATTAGAGGGGCATGAAGCCACCTGATTGCTATGCGGGGGCTGCTCAAAGTCCCGTCTTTCGAGTCGCTCGACGGCGCAAGTCGGAAAGGGTTCGACAGCGGTTGTCGTTCCAATGCGTCGTCGCAGTGACATGGAAGGCGATCTTCGGGTTAGCCCTTGTCTAGCTTTTGGGTCGCTTGGTACAAGCGATCTGCTATGTACTTTCCGCGAACCCCTATCCGGGTACTCGTTAGCTATGCATTGGCTCTTGCATGTGTGGAACGGAGAGATGCGGCCTTCACAGGGAGTCGGCCTGAAATAGTTCTGTGCGTGCGAATGGAGCCGCGTATAGCTTTTGGGTCGTTTGGATAGGGTGCCCCTCCAAGCGAATCAGTGCTGGTGCTCGGACGGATTTGCGGCTCAGATTTAAAATGTGAGGAGCATGCCTGATTTTATTTGAGGGGCATGAAGCCACCTGATTGCTATGCGGGGGCTCCCCTGGGTCGTCTCTTTTGGGTCACTCGATGGCGCAAGTCGGAGAAGGGTTCGACAACGGTAGTCGTTCCAGCGCGTCGTCATTAGTGATACTGAAGTCGATCTGTGTGCAGCCCCCGTCTAGCACTTGGGTCTGCATGCCGCAAGAAGATTTGAATTTTTTGTGAGTTAAAGTCTTTTTCTTTTTTTCGTTTCACTGGAGTTTTTGCGAGATTTGAAGTTTTTGTGAGCTATTCTCTTCGTTTCACTTAAATTTTTTGTGAGCTATTCTCTTCGTTTCACTTGAATTTTTGGAAGTTTTGAGTTTTTTGTGAGCTATCCTCTTCGTTTCACTTGAATTTTTGCAGGATTTGAATTTTTTGTGAGCTATTCTTCTTTGTTTCACTTGGTTTTTTGGAAGATTTGAATTTTTTGTGAGCTATTTTCTTTGTTTCCCTTGTTTTTTTTTGGAAGACTTGCATTTTTTGTGAGCTATTCTCTTCTTTTCCCTTGATTTTTTTTTTGCAAGACTTGGATTTTTTGTGAGCTATTCTCTTCATTTCAATTGAATTTTTGGAAGTTTTGAATTTTTTGTGATCTATTCTCTTTGTTTCACTTGTATTTTTGAGAGATTTGAAATTTTTGTGAGATATTCTCTTCGGCTCAAATTTCTACGAAAGTGCAATACTTGGACTAATAACTTATATAGGGGAGGTGTTGTCCGCGGAAGCTCCCCCATGCCCCTCTAATAGAATCAGTGCTGGTGATCCCGTTTTGAAATCCGACAGACGGACGGATGATTAGGTCAGATTTCAAAATGGGATCAGCAGCACTGATTCCATTACAGGGGCATGAAGCCACCTGATTGCTATGCGTGGGCTGCTCAAAGTCCCGTCTTTCGGGTCGCTCGATTGCGCAAGTCGGAAAGGGTTCGACAGCGGTTGTCGTTCCAATGCGTCGTCGTTGTGACATGTAAGGCGATCTTAGGGTCAGCCCCCGTCTAGCTTTTGGGTTGCTTTGGTACAAGCGATCTGCTATGTACTTTCCGCGAAACCCTATCCGGGTACTCGTTAGCTATGCGTTGTCTCTTGCATGTGTGCAACGAAGAGATGCGGCCTTCACAGGGAGTCGGCCTGAAACAGTTCTGTGCGTGCGAATGGAGCCGCGTATAGCTTTTGGGTCGTTTGGATAGGGTGCCCCTCCAAGTGAATCAGTGCTGGTGCTCGGATGGATTTGCGGCTCGGATTTAAAATGTGAGTAGCATGCCTGATTTTATTGGAGTGGCATGAAGCCACCTGATTGCTATGCGGGGGCTCCCCTGGGTCGTCTCTTCTGGGTCACTCGATGGCGCAAGTCGGAGAAGGGTTCAACAACGGTAGTTGTTCCAGCGCGTCGTCATTAGTGATACTGAAGTCGATCTGTGGGCGAGCCCCGGTCTAGCATTTGGGTCTGCATGCGGCAAGAAGATTTGAATTTTTTGTGAGTTAAGTCTTTTTCGTTTCACTGGAGTTTTTGCGAGATTTGAAGTTTTTTGTGAGCTATTCTCTTCGTTTCACTTGAATTTTTGGAAGTTTTGAATTTTTTGTGAGCTATTCTCTTCGTTTCACTTGAATTTTTTGAAGTTTTGAATTTTTTGTGAGCTATTCTCTTCCTTTCACTTGAATTTTTGCAGGATTTGAATTTTTTGTGAGCTATTCTTCTTTGTTTCACTTGGTTTTTTCGAAGATTTGAATTTTTTGTGAGCTATTCTCTTTGTTTCCCTTGATTTTTTTTTGGAAGACTTGCATTTTTTGTGAGCTATTCTCTTCGTTTCAATTGAATTTTTGGAAGTTATGCATTTTTTGGTGATGTAGTCTCTTCGTTTCACTTGCATTTTTGGGAAATTTGATTTTTTTGTGAGCTATTCTCTTCTTTTTCCTTGATTTTTTTTGCAAGACTTGGATTTTTTGTGAGCTATTCTCTTCATTTCAATTGAATTTTTGGAAGTTTTGAATTTTTTGTGATCTATTGTTCTTTGTTTCACTTGTATTTTTGAGAGATTTGAAATTTTTGTGAGATATTCTCTTCGGCTCAAATTTCTACGGAAGTGCAATACTTGGACTAATAACTTATATAGGGGAGGTGTTGTCCGCGGAAGCTCCCCCATGCCCCTCTAATAGAATCAGTGCTGGTGATCCCGTTTTGAAATCCGACAGACGGACGGATGATTAGGTCGGATTTCAAAACGGGATCAGCAGCACTGATTCCATTAGAGGGGCATGAAGCCACCTGATTGCTATGCGGGGGCTGCTCAAAGTCCCGTCTTTCGGGTCGCTCGATGACGCAAAGTCGGGAAGGGTTCGACAGCGGTTGTCGTTCCAATGCGTCGTCGCTGTGACATGGAAGGCGATCTTCGGGTCAGCCCCCGTCTAGCTTTTGGGTTGCTTTGGTACAAGCGATCTGCTTGTACTTTCCGCGAAACCCTATCCGGGTATTCGTTAGCTATGCGTTGTTTCTTGCATGGGTGGAACGGAGAGATGCGGCCTTCACAGGGAGTCGGCTTGAAACAGTTCTGTGCGTGCGAAAGGAGCCGCGTATAGCTTTTGGGTCGTTTGGATAGGGTGCCCCTCCAAGTGAATCAGTGCTGGTGCTCGGACGGATTTGCGGCTCGGATTTAAAATGTGAGTAGCATGCCTGATTTTATTGGAGGGGCATGAAGCCACCCGATTGCTATGCGGGGGCTCCCCTGGGTCGCCTCTTTTGGGTCACTCGATGGCGCAAGTCGGAGAAGGGTTCGACAACGGTAGTCGTTCCAGCGCGTCATCATAGTGATACTGAAGTCGATTTGTGGGCGAGCCCCCGTCTAGCTCTTGGGTCTGCATGCCGCAAGGAGATTTGAATTTTTCGTGAGTTTAAGTCTTCGTTTTTCCTTGATTTTTTTTTGGAAGACTTGAATTTTTGGAAGTTCTGAATTTTTTTGTGAGCTATTATCTTTCGTTTCACTTGAATTTTTGCAAGATTTGAAATTTTTGTGAGCTATTCTCTTTGTTTCACTTGGTTTTTTTTGGAAGATTTGAATTTTTGTGAGCTATTCTCTTTGTTTCCCTTTGTTTTTTTTTTTTTTGTTTTTTTTTGGGAAGACTTGCGTTTTTTGTGAGCTATTCTCTTCGTTTCAATTGAATTTTTGGAAGTTATGCATTTTTTGTGATGTAGTCTCTTCGTTTCACTTGGTTTTTTGGAAGATTTGAATTTTTTGTGAGCTAATTCTCTTTATTTCCCTTTGATTTTTTTGGAAGACTTGCATTTTTTGTGAGCTATTCTCTTCGTTTCAATTGAATTTTTGGAAGTTATGCATGATGCATTTTTTGGGAGATTTGATTTTTTTTGTGAGCTATTCTCTTCTTTTCCTTTGAATTTTTTTTGCAAGACTTGCATTTTTTGTGAGCTATTCTCTTCGTTTCAATTGAATTTTTGGAAGTTTTGAATTTTTTGTGATCTATTCTTCTTTGTTTCACTTATATTTTTGAGAGATTTGAAATTTTTGTGAGATATTCTCTTCGGCTCAAATTTCTACGGAAGTGCAATACTTGGACTAATAACTTATATAGGGGAGGTGTTGTTCGCGGAAGCTCCCCCATGCCCCTCTAATGGAATCAGTGCTGGTGATCCCGTTTTGAAATCCGACAGACGGATGGATGATTAGGTCGGATTTCAAAACGGGATCAGCAGCACTGATTCCATTATAGGGGCATGAAGCCACCTGATTGCTATGCGTGGGCTGCTCAAAGTCTCATCTTTCAGGTCGCTCGACGGCGCAAGTCGGAAATGGTTCGGCAGCGGTTGTCGTTCCAATGCGTCGTCGCAGCGACATGGAAGGCGATCTTCGGGTCAGCCCCTGTCTAGCTCTTGGGTTGCTTTGGTACAAGCGATCTGCTATGTACTTTCCGCGAACACCTATCCCGGTACTCGTTAGCTATGTGTTGGCTCTAGCACGCATGGAACGCAGAGATGCGGCCTTCACAGGGAGTTGGCCTGAAACAGTTCCGTGCCTTGCGAATGGAGCCGCGTATAGCTTTTCGGTCGTTTGGATAGGTGCCCCTCCAAGTGAATGAGTGTTGGTGCTCGGACGGATTTGCCGCTCGGATTTAAAAATGTGAGCAGCAGCACAGATTCTATTGGAGGGGCATGAAGCCACCCAATTTTTATGCGTGGGCTCCCTTGGGTCGTGTCTTTTGGGTCACTCGATGGCGGAAGTCAGAGAAGGGTTCGACAGCGGTAGTCGTTCCAGCGCGTCGTCATAGTGATACTGAAGTCGATCTGTGGGCGAGCCCCCGTCTAGCTCTTGGGTCTGCATGTCGCAAGAAGATTTGAATTTTTTGAGTTAAGTCTCTTCGTTTCACTTGAATTTTTGCGAGATTTGAATTTTGTTTGTTGCGAGGTAGTAAAATTCTCTTCGTTTTGACTTGAAGTTTTGGATTTTTTGTGAGCTATTCTCTTCGTTTTTCCTTGGTTTTTTTTTTGGAAGACTTGAATTTTTTGTGGGCTATTATTTTATTCTTTTCACTTGAATTTTTGGAAGTTTTGAATGTTTTTGTGAGCTATTCTCTTCGTTTTCACTTGAATGTTTGCAAGATTTGAATTTTTTGTGAGCTATTCTGTTTGTTTCACTTGGTTTTTTTGGAAGATTTGAATTTTTTGTGAGCTATTCTGTTTTGTTTCCCTTGATTTTTTTGTAAGACTTGCATTTTTTGTGAGCTATTCTCTTCGTTTCAATTGAATATTTGGAAGTTGTGCATTTTTTGTGATTGTAGTCTCTTCGTTTCACTTGCATTTTTGGGAGATTTGATTTTATTTGTGAGCTATTCTCTTTTTTTTCCCTTGATTTTTTTGTGAGCTATTCTCTTCGTTTCAATTGAATTTTTGGAATTTCTGAATTTTTTGTGATCTATTCTTTTTGTTTCACTCGTATTTTTGAAAGATTTGAAATTTTTGTGAGATATTCTCGTCGGCTCAAATTTCTACGGAAGTGCAAGACTTGGACTAATAACTTATATAGGGGAGGTGTTGTCCGCGGAATCTCCCCCATGCCCCTCTAATAGAATCAGTGCTGGTGATCCCGTTTTGAAATCCGACAGACGGACGGATGATTAGGTCAGATTTCAAAACGCGATCAGCAGCACTGATTCCATTAGAGGGGCATGAAGCCACCTGATTGCTATGCGGGGGCTGCTCAAAGTCCCGTCTTTCGAAGGTCGCTCGACGGTGCAAGTCGGAAAGGGTTCGGCAGCGGTTGTCGTTCCAATGCGTCGTCGCAGTGACATGGAAGGCGATCTTCGGGTCAGCCCCCGTCTAGCTTTTGGGTTGCTTTGGTACAAGCGATCTGCTATGTACTTTCCGCGAACCCCTATCCGGGTACTCGTTAGCTATGCGTTGGCTCTTGCATGCGTGGAACGAAGAGATGCGGCCTTCACAGGGAGTTGGCCGGAAATAGTTCTGCTCTTGTGAATGGAGCCGCGTATATAGCTTTTGAGTCGTTTGGGTAGGTGCGCCCCTCCAAGAGAATCAGTGCTGGTGCTCGGACGGATTGGTAGCTCGGATTTAAAATATGAACACTAGCACTGATTCTATTGGAGGGGCGCATTAGGCCACCCGCTTGCTATGCGGGGGCTGTCCAGGGTCGTAACTTTTGGGTCAGTCGACGGTGCACTTCGGAAAGGGTTCGACAGCGGTTGTCGTTCCAACACATCGTCGCATTGACAAGAAAGGCGATCTTCGGGTCAGCCCCCGTCTAGCTCCCGGGTCACTTGGTACAAGCTACTTGCTATGTCGCTTCGACTTCCGATACTTGAGTGCGCAATGGCTCAAGATGCTTTGCATTGGAATCAGTTAGTTATCATATGTGTCGGCGGATTGGATCTCAAGTCAATCTAGGCGGGTGCGACATTAGTTGCTAAGTCTCGATCGAAAACGATTTGGATTCATCTAGATGCATTGTTATCTGACTTGAGGAACTATGCGAGCGAGTTGGGTTACCTCCTCGTGGATATGTTGGATACGCGTTATGACGGATAAGATGATGGATTGCGGTAAGAATGACGAATTTTTGGAAGATGAATTATTTTGGTGAGCCATGTTCTTTGTTTTACTTGAATTTCTGGAAGATTTGAATTTTGTTTTCTAGCTATTCTTTTCGTTTTCCTAGATTTTTTCGAAAGACTTGAATTTTTTGTGATCTATTCTGTTCGTTTCACTTGAATTTTTGGAAGATTTGATTTTTTGTGAGCTTTTTGTCATCGTTTCACTTGAATTTTTGGAAGATTTGAATTTTTTGGGAGCCAGTTTCTTCGGCTTAAATTTCCACTCAAGAGCAAGACTCGGACTAATAACTTATATAGGGGAGGAGTTGTGTGTTGTTCGCGGAAGCTCCCCCATACCCCTCTTATAGAATCATTGCCGGTGATCGGACGGATGTGTAGGTCGGATTTCAAAATGGGATCACCAGCACTGATTCTATTAGAGGGGCATGAAGCCACTTGATTGCTATGCGGGGGCTGCCCAAAGTCCTGTCTTTCGGGTCGCTCGACGGTGCAAGTCGGAAAGGGTTCGGCAGCGGTTGTCGTTCCAATGCGTCGTCGCAGTGATATGGAAGGCAATCTACGGGTCAGCCCCTGTCTAGCTTTCGGGTCACTTTGGTACAAGTGATTTGCTATGTACTTTCCGCGAACCCTATCCACGTACTCGTTAGCTACGCGTTGGCTCTTACACGAGCGGAACGGAGAGATGCGGCCTTCACAGGGAGTTGGCCGGAGATAGTTCTGTTTTTGTGAATGGAGCCGCGTATAGCTTTTGAGTCGTTTGGGTAGGTGCCCCCCTCCAAGAGAATCAGTGCTGGGTATCTCGGATTTAAAATCTGAGCACTAGCGCTGATTCTATTGGAGGGGCGCATTAGGCCACCCGCTTTCTATGCGGGGCCTGTCCAGGATCGTGTCTTTTGTGTCAGTCGACGTTGCAAGTAGGAAAGGGTTCGACAGCGGTTGTCGTTCCAACGCATCGTCGCATTGACAAGAAACGCAATTTTTGGGTCAGCCCCCGTCTAGCTCCCGGGTCGCTTGGCACAAGCGATTTGCTCTGTCGCATGCTGCATTAAGATTTGAATTTTTTGTTTGCTATTCTCATTTTTGTTTCATTGGAAGATTCGAATTTTTTGCGATCTCCTCTTTTGTTTCCTTTGATTTTTTTTTGGAAGATTTTAATTTTTTGTGAGCCTACTCTCTTCGATTCACTTGAGTTTTTGGAAGAAATGGATTTTTTTGGTGAGCTATGTTCTTTCTTTTACTTGAAGTTTTGGAAAATTTGAATGTTTTGCTAGTTGTTCTTTTCGTTTCCCTTCGATTTTTTCGGAAGACCTGAATTTTTTGTGAGCTATTCTGTTCGTTTCACTTGAATTTTTTGAAGATTTGATTTTTTTGTGAGCTTTTTCCTCATCGTTTCACTTGAATTTTTGGAAGATTTGAATTGTTTGGGAGCCATTCTCAACGGCTCAAATTTCTACGGAAGAGAAAGACCCGGACTAATAACTTATATAGGGGAGTAGTAGTTCGCGGAAGCTCCCCCATGCCCCTCTAATAGAATCAGAGCTTGTGCGCGGACGGATGAGTAAGTCGGATTTAAAATCGGATCACTAGCACTGATTCTATTAGAGGGGCATGAAGCCACCTGATTGCTATGCGGGGGCTGCCCAAAGTCCTGTCTTTCGGGTCACTCAACGGTGCAAGTCGGAAAGTGTTCGGCAGCGGTTGTCGTTCGAATGTGTCGTCGCAGTGACATGGAAGGCAATCTTCGGGTCAGCCCCCGTCTAGCTTTCGGTTCGCTTTGGTACAAGCGATTTGCTATGTACTTTCCGCGAATCCTATCCGGGTACTCGTTAGCTATGCGTTGGTTCTTGCATGCGTGGAACGGAGAGATGCGGCCTTCACAGGGAGTTGGCCGGAGATAGTTCCGTTCTTGTGAATGGACCGGCGTATAGCTTCTGAGTCGTTTGGGTAGGTGCGGCCCTCCAAGAGAATCAGTGCTGGTGCTTGGACGGATTGGTAGCTCAGATATAAAATTTGAGCACTAGCACTGATTCTATTGGAGGGGCGCATTAGGGCACCCGTTTGCTATGCGGGGGCTGCCCATGCCCATGGTAGTGTCTTTTGTGTCACTCGACGGTGCAAGTTGGAAAGGGTTCGACAGCGGTTGACGTTCAAATGTTTCGTTGTAGTGACATGGAAGACAATTACTGGGTCAGCCCCCGTCTAGCTCTTGGGTCACTTTGCTGCAAGTGATTAATTCGGTTTTGGATGGATAAAATCCCTTTGTGAAAGGTGGCATGGCGTTTGTTGGAGAAAATTGATTAAGTCGGAGCATTGGCCTCGGGCCATTGTGAGGACTGTCGATTTCTTCAGGTACAACACTTGTTTGCCTAGTAACAGAGTTGACATGTAATTCGGCATTGCTCTCGATTGTTCTCGGAGTTGTACCTCCGGAACTTTTGGATCTTGCCCCTTCACTCCATTTCATCCTCTTTGCTTGGATGAACGTGTGCACTTGTACCCCTTTCCGAGATGGTAGGCGCGATAATAAATTGCGGAGTGAGCATTTCTTGTAGTTCTGCCCAGCCCTTGTGCAGTTGGAAGTTCTCATCTTCATATTTAGTTGAATTTTGCCACGCACGAGTGTCGTAGAGAATTGCGACAGTGTGTATGTCATTTGTTTGACTGAAAGATGCGCTTGTTCCGAAGTTTACGACAGTTGCATTTGCCATGGGCCTTGGCACTTGGCACGTTCCATCTTTGCGATACATGAGCTCCGACAGTAACAAGTGTTGGGAATCGTTGCACGTAAGGTGAGTGTCCTGCTTTCATATTTCATCGTTGTCCCACTCTCCACCCTTTAAGCCTTTCCTAGTGTTTTTAGCGTGGCCCGGAGTGCGATGAAAGGTTGGTTGCCTTGTACACAAGTGCGGTCTTGGCCATCTCGTCTTCATTTTCTACGAGGCACTATCGTCTTGCTCTGGTTTGCAGGGCAAAGTCCTCTCTGTCTGTGGAGTTAAACTTGCAGACGAGTATGGCCAAGGCTTTTGGTTGGATGCGGAAACCGTTAAGGCTGTCGAGACGGGAGTTGTCGTGCGGGGTGCACCAAAGAAGTGCGTAGGTGGCATATGCCTGGGAAATGGATGTCTCTGAGTGGCCTTACTCGGTCGCGTGCACGGTGCATACTCTCGGGGCAGTGACTGTTGCGAGCATGTGCGATTCGGGTGTCTTCGGGTAAAGGGTTCCGTACGGGATGTTCTTCCCAGGCTCCTGTGAACCGAGCATCCGTTTTGCAATGACCCGACATGCGTGGCCATTTCATGTCTTTCTGGATGCGGAAAGCGTTAATGTTTGTCGAGACGGAAGTTGTCGTGCGGGGTGCACCAAAAAAGCGCGTAGGTGGCATATGCC
>BSBK01012485.1:37500-70000 GCA_027943335.1 Chamaecyparis obtusa | reverse complement strand
TTTTTTTTTTTTTTTTTAACTCTGGTTTTTTCGTTCTTATCCTCGTACGGAGCCTCCTTTGTTCATTTTTTTTCCGCGAGTTTCGACCCCGCCCGGGAGCGAGCTCGGCGCCGATCCCGCCCCGCCGCTCCCCGGAGAGCTCGACCGGTTCGGTTCCGCTCGGATCGGACCCCGCCCGCGAGCGCCGCTCGGCTCGACGAGCTCGATGGGGATCCCGTCCGCGGGCGAGCTGGGCGTGGCTACACGTATGACCCGAATGTAATTTTTTTTTTTTTTTTTTTAAAACTCTGGTTTTTTCGTTCTTATCCTCGTACGGAGCCTCCTTTGTTCATTTTTTTTCCGCGAGTTTCGACCCCGCCCCGGAGCGAGCTCGGCGCCGATCCCGCCCCGCCGCTCCCCGGAGAGCTCGACCGGTTCGGTTCCGCTCGGATCGGACCCCGCCCGCGAGCGCCGCTCGGCTCGACGAGCTCGATGGGGATCCCGTCCGCGGGCGAGCTGGGCGTGGCTACACGTATGACCCGAAAGTTTTTTTTTTTTTTTTTTTTTTTTTTTTTTTTTTTTTTTTAACTCTGGTTTTTTCGTTCTTATCCTCGTACGGGGCCTCCTTTGTTCATTTTTTTTCCGCGAGTTTCGACCCCGCCCGAGAGCGAGCTCGGCGCCGATCCCGCCCCGCCGCTCCCCGGAGAGCTCGACCGGTTCGGTTCCGCTCGGATCGGACCCCGCCCGCGAGCGCCGCTCGGCTCGACGAGCTCGATGGGGATCCCGTCCGCGGGCGAGCTGGGCGTGGCTACACGTATGACCCGAATGTAATTTTTTTTTTTTTTTTTTTTTTTAACTCTGGTTTTTTCGTTCTTATCCTCGTACGGAGCCTCCTTTGTTCATTTTTTTTCCGCGAGTTTCGACCCCGCCCGGGAGCGAGCTCGGCGCCGATCCCGCCCCGCCGCTCCCCGGAGAGCTCGACCGGTTCGGTTCCGCTCCGATCGGACCCCGCCCGCGAGCGCCGCTCGGCTCGACGAGCTCGATGGGGATCCCGTCCGCGGGCGAGCTGGGCGTGGCTACACGTATGACCCGAATGTAATTTTTTTTTTTTTTTTTTTTTTTTTTTTTAACTCTGGTTTTTTCGTTCTTATCCTCGTACGGAGCCTCCTTTGTTCATTTTTTTCCCGCGAGTTTCGACCCCGCCCAGGAGCGAGCTCGGCGCCGATCCCGCCCCGCCGCTCCCCGGAGAGCTCGACCGGTTCGGTTCCGCTCGGATCGGACCCCGCCCGCGAGCGCCGCTCGGCTCGACGAGCTCGATGGGGATCCCGTCCGCGGGCGAGCTGGGCGTGGCTACACGTATGACCCGAATGTAATTTTTTTTTTTTTTTTTTTTTAAAACTCTGGTTTTTTCGTTCTTATCCTCGTACGGAGCCTCCTTTGTTCATTTTTTTTCCGCGAGTTTCGACCCCGCCCGGGAGCGAGCTCGGCGCCGATCCCGCCCCGCCGCTCCCCGGAGAGCTCGACCGGTTCGGTTCCGCTCGGATCGGACCCCGCCCGCGAGCGCCGCTCGGCTCGACGAGCTCGATGGGGATCCCGTCCGCGGGCGAGCTGGGCGTGGCTACACGTATGACCCGAATGTAATTTTTTTTTTTTTTTTTTTTTTTTTTAACTCTGGTTTTTTCGTTCTTATCCTCGTACGGAGCCTCCTTTGTTCATTTTTTTTCCGCGAGTTTCGACCCCGCCCGGGAGCGAGCTCGGCGCCGATCCCGCCTCGCCGCTCCCCGGAGAGCTCGACCGGTTCGGTTCCGCTCGGATCGGACCCCGCCCGCGAGCGCCGCTCGGCTCGACGAGCTCGATGGGGATCCCGTCCGCGGGCGAGCTGGGCGTGGCTACACGTATGACCCGAATGTAATTTTTTTTTTTAAATTTTTTTTTTAACTCTGGTTTTTTCGTTCTTATCCTCGTACGGAGCCTCCTTTGTTCATTTTTTTTCCGCGAGTTTCGACCCCGCCCGGGAGCGAGCTCGGCGCCGATCCCGCCCCGCCGCTCCCCGGAGAGCTCGACCGGTTCGGTTCCGCTCGGATCGGACCCCGCCCGCGAGCGCCGCTCGGCTCGACGAGCTCGATGGGGATCCCGTCCGCGGGCGAGCTGGGCGTGGCTACACGTATGACGCGAATGTATTTTTTTTTTTTTTTTTTTTTTTTTTAACTCTGGTTTTTTCGTTCTTATCCTCGTACGGAGCCTCCTTTGTTCATTTTTTTTCCGCGAGTTTCGACCCCGCCCCGGAGCGAGCTCGGCGCCGATCCCGCCCCGCCGCTCCCCGGAGAGCTCGACCGGTTCGGTTCCGCTCGGATCGGACCCCGCCCGCGAGCGCCGCTCGGCTCGACGAGCTCGATGGGGATCCCGTCCGCGGGCGAGCTGGGCGTGGCTACACGTATGACCCGAAAGTAATTTTTTTTTTTTTTTTTTTTTTTTTTAACTCTGGTTTTTTCGTTCTTATCCTCGTACGGGGCCTCCTTTGTTCATTTTTTTTCCGCGAGTTTCGACCCCGCCCGGGAGCGAGCTCGGCGCCGATCCCGCCCCGCCGCTCCCCGGAGAGCTCGACCGGTTCGGTTCCGCTCGGATCGGACCCCGCCCGCGAGCGCCGCTCGGCTCGACGAGCTCGATGGGGATCCCGTCCGCGGGCGAGCTGGGCGTGGCTACACGTATGACCCGAATGTAATTTTTTTTTTTTTTTTTTTTTTTTTTTAACTCTGGTTTTTTCGTTCTTATCCTCGTACGGAGCCTCCTTTGTTCATTTTTTTTCCGCGAGTTTCGACCCCGCCCGGGAGCGAGCTCGGCGCCGATCCCGCCCCGCCGCTCCCCGGAGAGCTCGACCGGTTCGGTTCCGCTCGGATCGGACCCCGCCCGCGAGCGCCGCTCGGCTCGACGAGCTCGATGGGGATCCCGTCCGCGGGCGAGCTGGGCGTGGCTACACGTATGACGCGAATGTATTTTTTTTTTTTTTTTTTTTTTTTTTTAACTCTGGTTTTTTCGTTCTTATCCTCGTACGGAGCCTCCTTTGTTCATTTTTTTTCCGCGAGTTTCGACCCCGCCCGGGAGCGAGCTCGGCGCCGATCCCGCCCCGCCGCTCCCCGGAGAGCTCGACCGGTTCGGTTCCGCTCGGATCGGACCCCGCCCGCGAGCGCCGCTCGGCTCGACGAGCTCGATGGGGATCCCGTCCGCGGGCGAGCTGGGCGTGGCTACACGTATGACGCGAATGTATTTTTTTTTTTTTTTTTTTTTTTTTTAACTCTGGTTTTTTCGTTCTTATCCTCGTACGGAGCCTCCTTTGTTCATTTTTTTTCCGCGAGTTTCGACCCCGCCCCGGAGCGAGCTCGGCGCCGATCCCGCCCCGCCGCTCCCCGGAGAGCTCGACCGGTTCGGTTCCGCTCGGATCGGACCCCGCCCGCGAGCGCCGCTCGGCTCGACGAGCTCGAATGGGATCCCGTCCGCGGGCGAGCTGGGCGTGGCTACACGTATGACCCGAATGTAATTTTTTTTTTTTTTTTTTTTTAACTCTGGTTTTTTCGTTCTTATCCTCGTACGGAGCCTCCTTTGTTCATTTTTTTTCCGCGAGTTTCGACCCCGCCCGGGAGCGAGCTCGGCGCCGATCCCGCCCCGCCGCTCCCCGGAGAGCTCGACCGGTTCGGTTCCGCTCGGATCGGACCCCGCCCGCGAGCGCCGCTCGGCTCGACGAGCTCGATGGGGATCCCGTCCGCGGGCGAGCTGGGCGTGGCTACACGTATGACCCGAATGTAATTTTTTTTTTTTTTTTTTTTAAAACTCTGGTTTTTTCGTTCTTATCCTCGTACGGAGCCTCCTTTGTTCATTTTTTTTCCGCGAGTTTCGACCCCGCCCCGGAGCGAGCTCGGCGCCGATCCCGCCCCGCCGCTCCCCGGAGAGCTCGACCGGTTCGGTTCCGCTCGGATCGGACCCCGCCCGCGAGCGCCGCTCGGCTCGACGAGCTCGATGGGGATCCCGTCCGCGGGCGAGCTGGGCGTGGCTACACGTATGACCCGAAAGTTTTTTTTTTTTTTTTTTTTTTTTTTTTTTTTTTTTTTTTTTAACTCTGGTTTTTTCGTTCTTATCCTCGTACGGGGCCTCCTTTGTTCATTTTTTTTCCGCGAGTTTCGACCCCGCCCGGGAGCGAGCTCGGCGCCGATCCCGCCCCGCCGCTCCCCGGAGAGCTCGACCGGTTCGGTTCCGCTCGGATCGGACCCCGCCCGCGAGCGCCGCTCGGCTCGACGAGCTCGATGGGGATCCCGTCCGCGGGCGAGCTGGGCGTGGCTACACGTATGACCCGAAAGTAATTTTTTTTTTTTTTTTTTTTTTTTTTTTTAATTTAACTCTGGTTTTTTCGTTCTTATCCTCGTACGGGGCCTCCTTTGTTCATTTTTTTTCCGCGAGTTTCGACCCCGCCCGGGAGCGAGCTCGGCGCCGATCCCGCCCCGCCGCTCCCCGGAGAGCTCGACCGGTTCGGTTCCGCTCGGCTTGATCAGCTCTGGTCGCTAGATCACTTGACAAAATTAGGTCAACAGGCAGATCAACTCGGGTCACCAACTAGATCAACTCAGGTCGCAAACTAGATCATCTCGGGTGGCTAGATCAACTCTGCTCGCTAGTCGGTAACTCATACTGCCATAATAAATTAGGTCACTACAACGACTCTGGTCGCTCGGTCGACTAAGGTGACTCAGGTCACTGGGTGGACTTGGTCGACTCGGTCGACTCGATCGACTCGGGTCACCGAGTTGACTCAGGTAGCCAAATCGACTCAGGTCGAGTCAGTCACCTGACCGACCCGGTCGACTCGGGTCGACGCAGTCAACTTGAGTCAACTCAGTTGACTTGGATCACCGGGTCGACTAGGGTGACTTAGGTCGACTCAGCTGACTCGGTTGACTCAGGTCGACTCAAGTCGACTTGGGTTGTCGGATCTACTCGGGCCTCTAGATTGCACGGGTCACTAGATCAACTCAAGTTGCTAGCGAGATCAGCTCAGGTCACCACACAGGTAACCAACTAGATCAACTCGGGTCACTAGATCAGCTTGGGTCACCAGCTAGATCAGCTCTAGTCGCTAGATCACCTGACAAAATCAGGTCACTAACTAGATCAGCCTGGGTCACCAACCATTTCATCTTAGGTCGCCAACTAGATCAGCTTAGGTCGCTAACTAGATCAACTCAGGTCGCCAGATCAGCTCTGGTTGCCAGCCAAAAACTTTGACTGCCATAATAAATTGGGTCACCACAGCGACTCGGGTCACCAGGTCGACTCGGTTGACTCGGGTCACCAGGTCGACTTGGTTGAATCAGGTCACTGGGTCGACTCGGTCGACTCGATGGACTTGGGTCACCAGGTCGACTTGGTTGACTCAGGTCACCGGGTCGACTCAGTCACCTGACTGACTCGGTCGACTCGGGATGACTCAGTTGACTCAGGTCATCGGATCGACTCGAGTCACCAAGTTGACTCGGGTCACCGGGTCGACTTGGGTTGTCAGATCGACTCGGGCCTCTGGATCAGTACGGGTCACTGGATCAACTCAAGTCGCTAGCGAGATCAACTCAGGTCCACCACACGGGTCGCCAACTAGATCAACTCACATCGCCAGATCAGCTTGGGTCACCAACCAGATCAACTCTGGTCGCTAGATCACCTGACAAACTTAAGTCACCAGCCAGATTAGCTTAGGTCACCAGCCAGTAACTCTGACTACCATAATAAATTAGGTCACCACAGTGACTCAGGTAACTGGGTTGACTCAGTCGACTCAGGTCGACTCAGTTGACTCAGGTCACCGGGTCGACTCGATCGACTCAGTTGACTCGATTCACCGGGTTGACTTAGGTTACTGGGTTGACACGATCGACTCAGTTGACTCAGGTCATTGGGTGGACTCCGTTGACTTAATCGACTCAGGTCACCGGGTTGACTCAGTCACCTGACTGACTCGGGTCGACTTGGTTGACTCGGGTCACAAGGTCGACTTGGTTGACTCGGGTCATCAGGTCGACTTGGTTGATTCGGGTCATCGGGTCGACTCGGTTGAGTCGGGTCACCAGGTCGACTCAGGTCGACTTGGGTTACCAGATCGACTCAGGCCTCTGGATCAGGATGGGTTACTGGATCAACTCAAGTTGCTAGCAAGATCAACTTAGGTCACCACACGGGTCACCAACTAGATCAACTCTGGTCGCCAGATTAGCTTGGGTCACCAACCAGATCAACTCTGGTCTCCAGATCACCTAACAAAATTAGGTCACTAGCAACTTGGGTCACTGGGTCGACTCAATTGACTCAGGTCACCGGGTGAACTCGGTCGACTCAGTTGACTCGGGTCACCGGGTCGACTCGGTTGACTCGGGTCATTGGGTCGACTCGGTCGAGTCAGGTCACCAGGTCGACTCGATCGAGTCGGGTCATCGGGTCGACTCAGGTCGTCGGGTTGACTCAGGTCAACTCGGTTGACTCAGGTCACCGGGTCGACTCGGTTGACTTGGGTCACCGCATCGACTTGGTTGACTCAGGTCACTGCGTCGACTCGGTTGACTCGGGTCATCGGGTTGACTCGGTTGACTCGGGTCATCGGGTCGACTCGGTTGACTCAGGTCACTGGGTTGACTCAATTGACTCAGGTCACTGGGTCGACTCGGTTGACTCGGGTCACCGAGTCAACTCGAATCGACTTGGGTTGCCGGATCGACTCAGGCCTCTAGATTGGGATGGGTCACTAGATCAACACAAGTCGCTAGTGAGATCAACTCAGGTCACCACACGGGTCACCAACTAGATCAACTCAGGTCACCAAATCAGATTGGGTCACTAGCCAGATCAGCTCTGGTCGCCAGATCACCTCACAAAATTAGGTCGACAGCCAAATCAGCTTAGGTTGCCAACTAGATCAATTCAGGTCACCAGATCAGCTCTAGTCACCAGCCAGTAACTCTGACTGCCATAATAAATTAGGTCACCATAGTGACTCAGGTCGCTGGGTCGACTCGATCGACTCGGGTCACCAGGTCAACTCGGTTGACACGGGTCACTGGGTCGACTCGGTCGACTCTGTTGACTCGAGTCACCGGGTTGACTCGGTCGACTCAGGTCACTAGGTCGACTTAGGTCGACTCAGTCACCTGACTGACTCGGTCGACTTGGGTCGACTTGGTTGCCTCGAGTCATCGTGTTAACTCAGTTGACTCAGGTCATCGGGTCAACTCAGTTGACTCCGGTCATTGGGTCAACTCAGTTGACTCAAGTCATCAGGTCAACTTAGTTGACTCAGGTCACTGGGTCGAGTCGGTCGACGCGGTTGACTCAGGTCACCAGGTCGACTTGGGTTGCCGGATCGACTCGGGCCTCTAGATCAAGATGGATCATCGGGTCAACTCAAGTTACTAGCGAGATCAACTCAGGTCACCACATGGGTCGCCAACTAGATCAACTTGGGTCACCAGATTAGCTTGGGTCACCAGCTAGATCAGCTCTGGTCGCCATATCAGCTTATGTCACCAACTAGATCAACTCAGGTCGCCAGCCAATAACTTTGACTCTGCCATAATAAATTGGGTCACCATAGTGACTCGGGTCGCTAGGTCAACTTGGTTGACTCAGGTCATAGGGTCGACTCGGTTGACTCAGTTGACTCAGGTCATTGGGTCGACTCAGTTGACTCATGTCACTGGGTCGACTCGAGTCACCAGGTCGACTCGGTTGACTCAGGTCACTAGGTCGACTCGGGTCAACTCAGTCACCTTACTAACTTAGGTAGACTTGGTTGACTTGGGTCACCAGGTCAACTTAGGTCATCAGGTCAACACGGTTGACTCAGGTCACTAGGTCAACTCTGTCGACTCAGGTCACCAAGTCAGCTGGGTCGACTTAGTCAACTCTGGTCACCGGGTCGACTCAGTTGATTCGAGTCACCGGGTCACTGGGTCGACTCGGTTGGCTCGGGTCATCGAGTTGACCAGGTTGACTCGGGTCACTGGGTCGACTCGGTGGACTCGAGTCGACTCGATTGACTCAGGTCGAGTTGGGTTGCCGGCTCGACTCGGGCCTCTGGATCGGGATGGGTCACTGGATCAACTCAAGTCGCTAGCGAGATCAACTCAGGTCACCACACGGATCACCAACTAGATTTACTCAGGTCGCCATATCAGCTTGGGTCACCAACCAGATCAGCTCTTGTCACCAGATCACCTGACAAAATTAGTTCACCAACCAGATCAGGTTAGGTCACCAATTAGATCAACTCAGGTCGCTAGATTAGCTCTGGTCGCCAGTGAGTAACTCCGACTGCCATAATAAATTGGGTCACCACAAAAACCCTGGTCGCTGGGTCGACTCAGTCAACTCAGTCAACTTGATCAACTCGGGTCACCGGGTCAACTCGGGTCATCGGGTCAACTCGGGTCACTGGGTCGACTCGGTCGACGTGGGTCACCGAGTCGACTTGGGTTGCCGAATCAACTTAGGCCTCGAGTCGACTTGGGTTGACACGGGTCGACCTAGTCGACTCAGGTCACTAGGTTGACTCAATTGATTCAGGTCACTAGGTCAACTCAGTCGACTCTGGTTTACTCGGGTCGACTCGGTCACCTGACCGACTCGGGACACCACGTCGACTCAGTCGACTCGGTTGACTCGGGTCATCGAGTCGACTCGGTTGACTCGGGTCATCGAGTCGACTCGGTTGACTCAGGTCACTCGGTCAACTCGATAGACTCGGGTCACCGAGTCGACTTGGGTTGCCGGATTGACTCAGGCCTCTGGATCAGGACGGGTCACTGGATCAACTCAAATCGCTAGCAAGATCAACTCAGGTCACCACACGGGTCGCCAACTAGATCAACTTGAGTCACCAAATCAACTTGGGTCACCAGCCAGATCAGCTCTGGTCTCCAGATGACCTGACAAAATTAGGTCACTAGCCAGATCAGCTTAGGTCACCCACTAGATCAATTCAGGTTGCCAGCTCAGCTCTGGTCGCCAGCTAGTAACTTTAACTGCCATAATAAATTAGGTCACCACAGCGACTTGGGTCACTGGGTCGACTCAGTTGACTCGGGTCATCGGGTCAACTCGGTCGACTCAGTTGACTTGGGTCACCAGGTCGACTCGGTTGACTCGAGTCATTGGGTCGACTCAGTTGACTCGGGTCACTGGGTCGACTCAATTGAGTCAGGTCACTGGGTCGACTCGGTCAACTTAGGTCATCGGGTCGACTCAGTCACCTAACCGACTCGGTCGACTCAGGTCGACTCGGATCACCGGGTTGAATCGATCGACTTGGTTGACTCGGGTCACCGCGTCAACTCAGTTGACTCGGGTCGACTCGGTTGACTCAGGTCACTGGGTTGACTCAGTTGACTCAGGTCACCGGGTCGACTCGATTGACTCAGGTCACCGGGTCGACTCGGGTCACCGGGTCAACTCGGTTGACTCGGATGATCGAGTCGACTCGGTCGACTCGGATCGACTTGGGTTGTTGGATCAACTCAAGCCTCTAGATCAGGATGGGTCACTAGATCAACACAAGTCGCTAGCGAGATCAACTCAGGTCACCACACAGGTCGCCAACTAGATCAACTCGAGTCGCCAGATCAGATTGGGTCACCAGCCAGATCAGCTCTGGTTGCTAGATCACCTCACAAAATTAGGTCGACAGCCAAATTAGCTCTGGTCACTAGATCACCTCACAAAATTAGGTCGACAACCAGATCAGCTTAGGTTGCCAACTAGATCAATTCAGGTCGCTAGATCAACTCTGGTCGCTAGCCAATAACTTTGACTGCCATAATAAATTGGGTCACCACAGCGACTCGGGTCGCTGGGTCGACTCGGTCGAGTCGGGTCACTGGGTCGACTTGGTTGACTTAGGTCACTAGGTCAACTCGGTCGACTCAGTTGACTCAGGTCACCGGGTTGACTCGGTTGACTCAAGTCACCGGGTCGACTTAGGTCGACTCGGTTGACTTGGGTCACCAGGTCGACTCAATTGACTCAGGTCATCGGGTCAACTCAGTTGACTCAGGTCATCGAGTCGACTCGATCGACTCGGGTCACTAGGTTGACTCGGTCGACGCGGTTGACTCAAGTCACCGGGTTGACTTGGGTTGCCGGATCGACTTAGGCCTCTAAATCGGGATGAGTCACTTGGTCAACTCAAGTCGCTAGCGAGATCAACTCAGGTCACCACACGGGTCGCCAACTAGATCAACTCAGGTCACCACACGGGTCGCCAACTAGATCAACTCAGGTCGCCAGATCAGCTTGGGTCACCAGCTAGATCAGCTCTGGTCACCAGATCACCTAACAAAATTAGGTCACCAGCCAGATCAGCTTATGTCACCAACTAGATCAACTCGGGTCGCCAGCCAGTAACTTCGACTGCCATAATAAATTGGGTCACCACAGTGACTCAGGTCGCTGGGTCGACTCGGTTGACTCAGGTCACAGGGTCGACTCGGTTGACTCAAGTCATCGGGTCGACTCGGTTGACTCATGTCACTGGGTCAACTCAGGTCACCGGGTCGACTTAGTTGACTTAGGTCACCAGGTCGACTCAGTTGACTCAGGTCACCGAGTCGACTCGGGTCGACTCAGTCACCTTACTGACTTAGGTCAACTTGGTTGACTCAGGTCACCATGTCAACTCAGGTCATTGGGTTGACACGGTTGACTCGGGTCACTGGGTTAACTCTATCGACTCGGTTGACTCGGGTCACCGAGTCGACTCAGTCGACTCTGGTCACCGGGTCGACTTGGTTGATTCGGGTCACCGGGTCACTGGTCGACTCGGTTGGCTCGGGTCATCGGGTCGACTCGGGTCACTGGGTCGACTCGGTTGACTCAGGTCGACTGGGTCGACTTAGTCAACTCTAGTCACCGGGTCGACTCGGTTGATTCGGGTCACCGGGTCACTAGGTCGACTCGGTTGGCTCGGGTCATCGGGTCGACTCAGGTCACTGGGTCGACTCGGTTGACTCAGGTCGACTGGGTCGACTTAGTCGACTCTGGTCACCGGGTCGACTCGGTTGATTCAGGTCACCGGGTCACCGAGTCGACTCGGTTGGCTCAGGTCATCAGGTCGACTCGGTTGACTCGGGTTGCTAGCTCGACTTGGGGTTGCTGGCTCGACTCGAGCCTCTAGATCGAGACGGGTCATTGGATCAACTCAAGTCGCTAGCGAGATCAACTCAGGTCACCACATGGGTCGGCAACTAGATTTACTCGAGTCACCATATCAGCTTGGGTCACCAACCAGATCAGCTCTTATCGCCAGATCACCTGACAAAATTAGTTCACCAGCCAGATCAGGTTAGGTCGCTAACTAGATCAACTCGGGGTGCTAGATCAGCTCTAGTCGCCAGTGAGTAACTCTGACTACCATAATAAATTAGGCCACCATAAAAACCCCGGTCGCTGGGTCGACTTGGTTGACTCAGGTCACCGGGTCGACTCAGTTGACTCGGGTCATTGGGTCGACTCGGTCAACTCGGGTCACCGGGTCGACTCGGGTCATCGGGTCACTGGGTCGACTCGGGTCACCGAGTCGACTTGGGTTGCTGGATTGACTCAAGCCTCGAGTCGACTTGGGTTGACACGGGTCGACCTAGTCAACTCAGGTCACCGGGTCGACTCAATTGATTCAGGTCACTAGGTTGACTCAGTCGACTCTGGTTGACTCGGGTCGACTTAGTCACCTGACCGACTCAGTTGACTCGGGTCACCACGTTGACTCGGTCGACTCGGTTGACTCAGGTCGACTCAGTTGACTCGGGTCATCGGGTCGACTCAGTTGACTCAGGTCACTCGGTCGATTCGGTTGACTCGGGTCACTTGGTCAACTCGGGTCGACTTAATCACCTGACTGACTTAGGTCGACTTAGTTGACTCGGGTCACCAGGTCGACTCAGTTGACTCAGGTCACTGGGTCAACTCTGTCGACTCAGGTCACCAGGTCGACTGGGTCAACTCAGTCGACTCAGGTCACCGGGTCGACTCAGTCACTTGACCGACTCGGTTGATTCGGGTCACTGGGTCGACTCGGTTGACTCAAGTCACTGGGTCGACTCGATTGACTCGGGTCGACTCGAGTGACTCGGGTCACCGGGTCAACTCGGGTTGACTCGGGCCTCTAGATCAGGAGGGGTCATTGGATCAACTCAAGTTTCTAGCGAGATCAACTCAAGTCACCACACGGGTCCCCAACTAGATTTACTCAGGTCACCATATCAGCTTGGGTCACCAGCCAAATCAACTCTTGTCGCCAAATCACCTGACAAAATTAGTTCGCCAGCTAGATCAGGTTAGGTCGCCAACTAGATCAACTCGGGTTGCTAGATCAGCTCTGGTCGCCAATGAGTAACTCCAACTGCCATAATAAATTAGGTCACCACAGAAACCCCAGTCGCTGGGTCGACTCGGGTCGACTCGATTGACTCGGGTCATTGGGTCGACTCGGTCAACTCGGGTCACCGGGTCGACTCGGTTGACTCAGGTCATCAGTCGACTTGGGTCACTGGGTCGACTCGGGTCACCGAGTCGACTTGGGTTGCTGGATCGACTCAGGCCTCAAGTTGACTTGGGTTGACACGGGTCGTACCTAGTCTACTAAGGTCTCCTGGTCGACTCGGGTCGACTCAATCGATTCAGGTCACTGGGTCGACTCAATCAGCCTGACTGACTCGGTCATCTCAGGTCACCATGTCGACTCGATTGACTCTTGTCATCGGGTTGGACTCAGTTGACTCAGGTCACTGGGTCAACCGATTGACTCAGGTCACTGGGTCGACTCGGTCACCACACGGGTCACCAACTAGATCAAGTTAGTAGCTAGCGAGATCAACTCAGGTCACCACACTGGTCCCCCAACTAGATCAACTCGGATCGCCAGATCAGCTTGGGTCACCAGCCAGATCAGCTGTGGTCGCCAGATCAGCTTGGGTCACCACATTGACTCAGGTCGCCACATTACTTGGCCAACTCGGGTCACCAGCCAGATCAACTCAGGTGACTCGGTTGACTCAGGTTATCGGGTCGACTCGGGTCGACTTGGGTTGCCAGATCAACTCGGGCCTCGAGTCGACTTGGGTTGACTTGGGTCACCAGGTCGATGCGGGTTGTCAGGTCAACACGGAGTCACCGGTTCGACATGGGGTCGCCAGTTTGACACGGGTCCACTGGGTCGACACGGGTCACTGGGGTCGACGCGAGTCACTGGGTCGACGCGGGTCACTAGGTCGACGCAGGTCGCTGGGTTGACTCGGGTCGTCAAGTTGACTCGGGTCGCCGGGTCAACTCAGGTTATTGGATCGACTCGGGTCTCTAGATCAGGACAGGTCACTTGATCAACTCGGGTCACCACATGAGTCACCAATTAGATCAACTCAGGTCACCAGATCAGCTTGGGTCACTAGCCAAATCTGCTCTGGTCGCCAAATCACCTAAACCGACTCGGGTCGCCAGCCAGATCAGCTTGGGTCACCACATCACCTGGCCAACTCGTTCGCCAGATCAACTCAGGACACGACATCGACTCAGGTAGTTAGCTAGATCATCTCAGATCACCAGATCGCCCGATGAACTCAGGTCGGGTGGGGTCTCTAGATCGAGTCGAGTCACCAGATCAAGTCGGGTCCCGAGCCAGATCAACTCAGGTCACCACATCGACTCGGGTCACCAGCCAGATTAGGTCAGGTCACTAGATAGCCTGACCTACTTAGATCTCCAGTGAGTCCTGTCCACTTTTTGAATGATTGACCCATACTCCTCTTCAAGTATTATCATAGTCAAGTCTCCGCTTCTAGCTCGACAATAAGAAGGGCGTGACTCCATGTATGGCCTGAGTGATTTTTTTTTAACTCTGGTTTTTTTCATTCTTTTTGTCGTAGGGAGCCTCCTTTGTCTATTTTTTTTACAACTTTTGACCTCGCTCACGATCAAGCTAGGCCAACTCATTTAAACTTGGGATCGCATAAATCTAATATGCACAATAGTAATGTTGATGAGTATGCAAACACATCAATGAAGTCATCTCAGTATGTCAAGTCCCCCCAACTTAGATCACTCGAGTCGCATAAGTAACTCAGATAGCCATAATAAATTAGGTCACCCATAGTGACTCGGGTCACTAGGTCGACTCAGGTCACGGGGTCGACTCGGGTCATCAAGTCAACTCAGGTTGCTGGGTTGACATAGCCGAATCGACTCAGGTCTTTGGATCGGGACGGGTCACTTGATCAACTCGTGTCGCTAGCCAAATCAACTTAGGTCATCAACATGGGTCGCCAACTAGATCAACTCGGGTCGCTAGATCAGCTCTGGTCACCAGATCACCTGACCAACTTAGGTCGCCAACCAAATCAGCCTTGATCGCCACATTGACTCAGGTTGCCACATCACCTAGCCAACTTGGGTCGCCAGCCAGATCAACTCGAGTTGCCAGATCGACTCGGGACACCAC
The DNA here is from genome assembly GCA_027943335.1 of Chamaecyparis obtusa. Taxonomy (NCBI): domain Eukaryota; kingdom Viridiplantae; phylum Streptophyta; class Pinopsida; order Cupressales; family Cupressaceae; genus Chamaecyparis; species Chamaecyparis obtusa. The sequence goes on along the minus strand of BSBK01012485.1, from coordinate 55,506 downwards.
ATCGACTCAGTAGTCAGCTAGATCATCTTGGATCCCTAGATCGCTCGATGAACTCAACTCAGGTGGGTCTCTAGATCAAGTCGGGTCACCAGATCAAGTCGGGTCCTGAGCTAGATCAACTTAGGTCACCACATCGACTTAGGTCACCAGCCAGATCAGGTCCCTAGCCAGATCAACTCAGGTCACCCACATCCAATATGCACAATAGTAATGCTGATGAGTATGCAAACTCATCAATGAAGTCATCTCAGTATGCCAAGTTGTCAAGTCCTCCAACTTAGATCAGTCGAGTCGCATAAGTAACTCCAACTACCATAATAAACTTAGATCACTCAGGTCGTTAGGTCGACTCGGGTTGCCGGCTTGACTCGGGTCTCTAGATCGCGATAGGTCGCTGGATCAACCTCGGTTGCTAGCTAGATTAACTCAAGTCACCACATCGACTTGGGTCATCACCTAGATCAGCTCAGGTTGCCACATCACCTAACCAACTCAGGTCAGGTCGGGTCACCAGAATTAATTCGGGTCACCAGGCCAGATCAACTTAGGGTTGCCACATCAACTCGAGTATCCAGATAGATCAGCTCGGGTCACCAAATCACCCTAACTAACTTAGGGTCAGGTTGGGTTAGGTCTCCTGATCAGGTCGGGTCACCGGATCAACTCAGGTCGCTAATTAGATCAACTCGGGTCACTAACATGATCAACTCGGGTCAACACATCAGCTTATGTTGTTAACACATTCCAATATGCCAAGCTGTCTAGTTTGCTAGCTCGGATCACTCGAGTCGCATAAGTAACTCGTATTGCCAAAACAAATTGGGTCACCTAATTAACTCGAGTCATCAGATCGACTCGGGTCGCCAGATTCGACTCGGGTCACCGGATCGACTCGAGTCCTCGAATCGACTCGGGTCACCGTATTGACGAGGTCACCGGATCGACTCAGGTCTCCAGATCAGGATGGGTCGTCCGATCGACTCTCGTTCATCGGATCGATTCGGGTATCCAGATAGATCAAATCAGGTCACCAAATCACCTGACTAACTTAGGTTAGGTCCGGGTCTCTGGATCGAGTCGGGTCACCAGATCAAATTGGGTCTCCAGCCAGATCAACTCGGTCAACACATCGACTCGAGTCACCAACCAGATCAACTTGGGTCGCCAGACCAACTCAGGTCAGGTCGGGTAAGGTCTCCAGATTTGGGTCAAGTCGCGGGATCATTTCAGCTCGCCAGCCAGGATCAACTCGAGTTGCTACATCGACTCGACTCGACTCGCCAACCAGATCAGCTCAGGTCATTAGATCACCTGACCAACTCGAGTCAGGTCGACGGATGAAGTCAGATCGCCAGATCAACTCAGGTCGCCAGCCAGATCAACTCAGATCATCACATCGACTTAGGTCGCCAGCCAAATCAGCTCGGGTCACCAATCAACTCGGGTCACCAGCCAGATCAACTCGGGTTAACAAATTTGAGTTTTGACCCCACTCGCAAGCGAGCTAGGCTAACTCATTCAAACTTGGATCGCCTCAATCTAATATGCATAATAGTAATACTAACGAGTATGCAAACTCATCAATGAAGTCAACTAAGTATGCCAGCCTGATCAACTCAGGTCAACAAATTGACTCGGGTCACCAACCAGATCAACTCGGGTCACCAGATTGCCAGGCCAAGTTGGGTCGGGTCGGGTTGGGTCAGGTCTCTAGATCGGGTTGGGTCAGTTCTCTAGATCGGGTCGGGTTGCCAGATCAATTCTTGTCGCCAACCAGATCAACTCAGGTCGCCACATCGACTCGGGTCGTCAGCCAGATCAGCTCGGGTCACCACATCACCTAACCAACTCGGGTTAGGTCGGGTCACCCGATCAATTTGGGTCACTAAGTTGGGTGTGACTCCATGAATGGCACGAGTGGTTTTCTTTTTCAACTCTAGTTTTTTCATTCTTTTCATTGTACGAAGCCTCCTTTGTCTATTTTTTTAGGACTTTTGACCCCGCCCTGAGGATCGCCAACGAGCTCGACCGGATCCTGTCCGAGATCTTGCTCGTGAGCGAGCTCACCGGATCCCGTCGCCAACGAGCTAGGCGTGACTCCATGGATGGCTCTAGTGATTTAAGTTTTTTATAACTTGAAAATTTTGTTCTTTTCCTTGTATAGAGCCTCCTTTATCCATTTTTTCCTACGAGTTTCGACCCGCCAGCGACCTTGTTAAGTTCTCATCGCAGGTCTTGCCCTACTACCACGAAAGCCTCCCAGCGGTTATATGAAATGACCCCGGGTCATTTCAACACTGCGTCTAACAATAACTAGTCAGACTGCATCAAATGATGTCCACCCTCGATCCATGCCAACTCATTCAAACTTGGATCACCTCAATCTAATATGCACAATAGTAATGCTGACAAGTATGCCAACTCATCAATGAAGTCCGCCTTAGCATGCCAAGCTGTCAAGTCCCCCAACTTGAATTACTCCAGTCGCATAAGTAATTCGGATCATTGGATCGACTCCGCATCGCCGAGTCACAACTCGGGTTTCTGGATCGACTCGAGTCCCCAAAACAACTTGGTTGCCAGTCGGATCAACTCGGGTCACCATCCAGATCAAACTCAGGTCGCAAGATCACCTGACTAACTTAGATTGACGAAGTTGCCTAGCCAACTTGGATCGCTAGACTTGCCAGATCGACTCGAATCACTGGAGTCGTCAGATCGACTCAGATCTCTATTTCAAGTCGGCCCTATTGCCACGAAGGCATCCCAATGATAACCAGTCCAGATCGCAAGTTAATACACTCAAATGATGTTCACCTCGATCTGTGCTAACTCCATTCAATCTTGGATCACCCTCGATCCAAATGCCAAGCTGTCAAGTCCACCAGCTCAGATCACTCGAGTTGCATAAGTGAACTCAGATCGCCAGAACAACTCGGGTCCACAGATCGACACAGGTCGTCAAATCCACTCGGGTTGCCGAATCAACTCGAGTCGTCGGATCGACTCGGGTCTCCAGATTAGGACGGTTGTCAGATCGACTCGGGCCGCCAGCCAAATCTACTCGGGTCCCCTACATCGACTCAGGTATCCATATAGATCATATTGGGTCGCCAAATCACCTGACTAACTAAAGTTAGGTCAAGTTTGGTCGGGTCAGGTCCTCCGGATTGGGTCGGGTCACCGGATCAACTTGGGTCAACATATCGACTCGAGTCGCCAACCAGAACAACTCGGGTCACCAGATTGCCAGACCAACTCGGGTTGGGTCGGGTCAGGTCTTCAGATCGGGTCAGGTCACGGGATCATTTTGGGTCGCCAGCCAGATCAACTCGGGTCGCCACATCAACTCGACTCACCAACCAGGTCAGGTCGGGTCACCAGATCACCTGACCAACTCGGTCAGGTCGACGGATGAAGTCGGATACGCTGGATCAACTCAGGTCGCTAGCCAGATCAACTTGGGTCACCACACCAACTCAGGCCGCCAGCCAAATCAGCTCAGGTCGCGAGATCAACTCAGGTCAACAAATGTGACTTTTGACCCCACTCACAAGTGAGCTAGGCTAACTCATTCCAAGTCTCTCATGGAAAAGTCCATGACTTCCCCATTCCTATACCTATGCTGACGAGTATGCCAACTCATCAATGAATTCGGCTCAGCATGCCAAGTTGTCAAGTCCCCCAACTTGAATTACTCCAGTCACATAAGTAATTTAGATCACCAGAAACAACTCGGGTCCACCGGATCGACTCAATTCGCCGGATTGACTTGGATCACCCGGATCACTAGAGTCGGCAAAGTAACCCAGATCTCTAGGGTCATAACGGGATAGGTATTGTTTACGGATGTAACGACCTCTGAGATGAGCCCAACTCGTCAATCGGAGCCAGCTCGCCAATCTGATTGAGCTAGCCGATCTGAGCCAACTCACCGATTTGAGCTAGCAAGACACCTCTCAAGAATTGAGTTTGAGAACTTCTCCACTAATGAGTTGTCCTCAAGATGTGAACTTGCATCCAGATTAGGACTTGTGGCTTGCACGAGCCAATGTCATGAAGACTCCTACGTACATGCAACCAATGCATCTCATAGTCCAACATAGTTCTGAACTAGCTCATTACGCCACCATCTCGCACATGTTCCAAGTCTCCCATGGAAAAAGTCCCCAACTTCCCATTCCAATACCTAGTTGATTTCACCTCGGATCGAGTCCCCAACAAGATCCAATGCCACTCTGCACAAAGCAGTCCATGCTACTTCATGCAGCTCGAATGACACCTCGACTTGACTCTAAACCTTACCCAGGCCAAAACTATTAACAACTTGTCGCACAACCCCATGAATGCTCCTCGAATCAAGTCCCTGACATGACCCCTACTCCTGAGTGCACCAAACAACTCCTTTGTTACACCTCGGATCGAGTCCCTTACATGTCAGTTCAAGTCAGTCGACGTGTTAGCTCTATTTCTAGTATGAGGTGATCTTGTCACATCAACACTACACCCATCCATTGTAAGTTAGCCATACCACCCACAAAGTCATCCCAACAGTCATTATGAAATGACCCCTATCACATCAAGCTGTGTTGGTTTGTTTCAAGTCGGCCCTATTGCCCACGAAGGCATCCCAATGGTAACTAGTCAAATCGCATCAAATGAATGTTCACACTCTCGATATCTATGCCAATGCTGCCTATGATTGATTTGCTAGCTCTCTACGGATATTTTTGGATATGCCATTTGATACCTGAATGCTATGCATGGGTTCGTGCATAGACGATTCGAGCTGAGCTTAAGGATGTTGAGTTCTCAAGTGAATATGAATAGGCGAGTTGTTCTATGGAGTAGAACTCAGGAATGCATGATGGATTGAGCTCATCTCGCGGATCCGAGCCAGCTCGTTGATCCGATCCAGCTTGTCGATCTGAGCCAGCTCGACGATCCGAGCCAGCTCGTCAAGTTGAGCCTTTTACGAGATTTAAATTTTTTGCGACCTATCGACGTCGGCAAGCATTTGTATGGGGGAGAAAGACTCGGACTAATAACTTATCCTCGTAGGGGAGGTGTTGTTGGTGGATGTGAGGATTTTTGAGATGAGACCCAAGCTGGAACAAATTCTAGTGCGCATTGTGATTAGAGCTAAGCTAAAGGATATTGAGTTCTCAAAGGAATACAAATAGGCAAGTTGTTTTATGGAGTAGAACACGGGAATGCATGATGGATCCGATCCGATTTGAGCCGAGCCGGCTCGGCGATCCGAGCAGCCAGCTTGGAAAACCGAGCCGGCTCGCTCGGCAAACCCGTGCCAGCTCGCCGATTCGAGTCAGCTCGCTCGGTGATCCGAGCCAGCTCGCTGGCGATCCGAGCCTTTTACGAGATTTTAAGTTTTTGTGACTTATCGGCGTCGGCAAGCATTTCTACGTGGGAGCAAGACTCGGACTAATAACTTATATAGGGGAGGTGTTGTTGGTGGATGTAAGGATCTTTGAGAGGAGACTCGAGATGGAATGGATTCTAGTGCCCATTGTGATTCGAGCTGAGCTAAAGGATGTTGAGTTCTCAAGTGAATACAAATAGGTGAGTTGTTCTATGGAGTAGAACACGGGAATGCATGATGGATTGAGCTCAGCTCGTCGATCCGAGCCAGCTCACGGATTCGAGCTAGCTTGTCGAGCTGAGTCTTTTACGAGATTTAAAGTTTTCGTGACCTATCCGTGTCGGCGAGCATTTCTACGGGGGAGCAAGACTTGGACTAATAACTTATATAGGGGAGGTGGTGTTGGTGGATGGAAGGATCTTTGAGATGAGACCCGAGCTGGAACGGATTCTAGTGCGCGTTGTGATTCGAGTTGAGCTAAAGGATGTTGAATTCTCAAGTGATTACAAATAGGCGAGTTATTCCATGGAGTAGAACACGGGAATGCATGATGGATTGAGCTCAACTCGGCGATCCGAGCCAGCTCGGCGATCCGAGCCAGCTCGGCGATCCGAGCCAGCTCGGCGATCCGAGCCAGCTCGGCGATCCCGAGCCCAGCTCGGCGATCCGAGCCAGCTCGGCGATCCGAGCCAGCCGCTCGAGCTGAGTCTTTTACAAGATTTAAATTTTTTGTGACCTTTCGGCGTTGGCGAGCATTTCTACGGGGGAGTAAGACTCGGACTAATAACTTATATAGGGGAGGTGTTGTTGGTGAATGTAAGGATCACTGAGATGAGACCCGAGCTGGAACGGATTTCTAGTGCGCGTTATGATTCGAGCTGAGCTAAAGGATGTTCAGTTCTCAAGTGAATACAAAGAGGTGACTCATTCTATGGAGTAGAACATGGGATGCATGATGGAATGAGCTCAGATCGCCGATCCGAGCTAGCTCGTCGATCCGAGCCACGGGTATGTACGATCCGAGCCAGCCCGTCCGAGCTGAGTCATTTATGAGATTTAAATTTTTTGTGACCTTTCGGCGTTGGCGAGCATTTTCTACGGGGGAGCAAGACTCGGACTAATAACTTATATAGGGGAGGTGTTGTTGGTGAATGTAAGAATCATTGAGATGAGATCCGAGCTGGAACGGATTCTAGTACGCGTTGTGATTCGAGCTGAGCTAAAGGATGTTCAGTTCTCAAGTGAATACAAAGAGGTGAGTCATTCTATGGAGTAGAACATGGGAATGCATGATGGAATGATCTCAGATCGTCGATCGAGCTATCTCGTCGATCGAGCCAGCTCGCTGATCCGAGCCATGGGTATGTAGGTAGTTTTCATGAGATCGGCTCGCCCGGCCCACAAGTCAAACATCGATTCCTCTTATTAAGGGTGGAGCCCTTGTCTAGCGTTTGGGTCGCTCGGTACAAGCTGTTCGATTTGTAATGTGTGCAAAGCTTTTGGGTTGATATTTGGAAGATTTAAATTTTTTGTGAGCTATTCTCCTCGTTTCACTTGATATTTTTGAAGATTTGAATTATTTGTGAGCTATTTCTCCCCGTTTCCCTTGATTTTTTTGGAAGAATTGGAATTTTTGAGAGTTGTTCTCTTCGCCTCAATTTCTACGGAAGAGCAAGACTTGACTAATAACTTATATAGGGGAGGTGTTGTTGGGGTGAATGAAAGGATCTTTGAGATGAGACCCCGAGCTGGAGACGGATTCTAGTGGCGCGTTGTGATTCAAGCTGAGCTAAAGGATGTTCAGTCTCAAGTGAATACAAAGAGGTGAGTCGTTTTATGGAGTAGAACACGGGAATGCATGATGGAATGAGCTCAGATCGACGATCCGAGTCAGCTCGCTGATCTGAGCCACGGGTATGTAGGCAGTTTTCATGAGATCGGCTCGCCCGGCCCACAAGTCAAACACTGATTCTCTTATTAAGGGTGAGCCCTTGTCTAGCGTTTGGGTCGCTCGGTACAAGCTGTTTGATTTGTAATGTGTGCGAAGCTTTTGGGTTTGATATTTGGAAGATTTGAATTTTTTGTGAGCTATTCTCCTCGTTTCACTTGATTTTTTTGAAGATTTGAATTATTTGTGAGCTATTCTCCCCATTTCCCTTGATTTTTTGGAAGATTTGGATTTGTTGCGAGTTGTTCTCTTCGCCTCAAATTTCTACGGAAGAGCAAGACTTGGACTAATAACTTATATAGGGGAGGTGTTGTTGGTGAATGCAAGGATCTTTGAGATGAGACCCGAGCTGGAACGGATTCTAGTGCACCGTTGTGATTCGAGCTGAACTACAAGGATGTTTAGTTCTCAAGTGAATACAAAGAGGTGAGTCATTTATGGAGTAGAAGACGGGAATGCATGATGGAATGAGCTCAGATCGCCGATCGAGCTAGCTTGTCGATCCGAGCCACGGGTATGTAGTCAGTTTTCATGAGATCGGATCGTCCGGGCCACAAGCTAGCTATTTTTTGTGAGCTATTCTCTTTGTTTCCTTTGATTTTTTGGAAGACTTGCATTTTTTGTGAGCTATTCTCTTCGTTTCAATTGAATTTTTGGAAGTTATGCATTTTTTGTGATGTAGTCTCTTCGTTTCACTTGCATTTTTGGGAGATTTGATTTTTTTTGTGAGCTATTCTCTTCTTTTCCCTTGAATTTTTTTTTGCAAGACTTGCATTTTTTGTGAGCTATTCTCTTCGTTTCAATTGAATTTTTAGAAGTTTTGAATTTTTTGTGATCTATTCTTCTTTGTTTCACTTGTATTTTTGAGAGATTTGAAATTTTTGTGAGATATTCTCTTCGGCTCAAATTTCTACGGAAGTGCAATACTTGGACTAATAACTTATATAGGGGAGGTGTTGTCCGCGGAAGCTCCCCCATGCCCCTCTAATAGAATCAGTGCTAGTGATCCCGTTTTTGAAATCTCGGACGGACGGAGTGGATGAGCAGGTCGGATTTCAAAACGGGATCAGCAGCACTGATTCCATTAGAGGGGCATGAAGCCACCTGATTGCTATGCGGGGGCTGCTCAAAGTCCCGTCTTTCGAGTCGCTCGACGGCGCAAGTCGGAAAGGGTTCGACAGCGGTTGTCGTTCCAATGCGTCGTCGGCAGTGACATGGAAGGCGATCTTCGGGTTAGCCCTTGTCTACGCTTTTGAGGTCGCTTGGTACAAGCGATCTGCTATGTACTTTCCGCGAACCCCTATCCGGGTACTCGTTACTATGCATTGGCTCTTGCATGTGTGGAACGGAGAGATGCGGCCTTCACAGGGAGTCGGCCTGAAATAGTTCTGTGCGTGCGAATGGAGCCGCGTATAGCTTTTGGGTCGTTTGGATAGGGTGCCCCTCCAAGCGAATCAGTGCTGGTGCTCGGAACGGGATTTGCGGCTCAGATTTAAAATGTGAGGAGCATGCCTGATTTTATTTGAGAGGGGCATGAAGCCACCTGATTGCTATGCGGGGGCTCCCCTGGGTCGTCTCTTTTGGGTCACTCGATGGCGCAAGTCGGAGAAGGGTTCGACAACGGTAGTCCGTTCCAGCGCGTCGTCATTAGTGATACTGAAGTCGATCTGTGTGCAGCCCCCGTCTAGCACTTGGGTCCTGCATGCCGCAAGAAGATTTGAATTTTTTGTGAGTTAAAGTCTTTTTCTTTTTTCGTTTCACTGGAGTTTTTGCGAGATTTGAAGTTTTTGTGAGCTATTCTCTTCGTTTCACTCTAAATTTTTTGTGAGCTATTCTCTTCGTTTCACTTGAATTTTTGGAAGTTTTGAGTTTTTTGTGAGCTAACCTCTTCGTTTCACTTGAATTTTTGCAGGATTTGAATTTTTTGTGAGCTATTCTTCTTTGTTTCACTTGGTTTTTTGGAAGATTTGAATTTTTTGTGAGCTATTTTCTTTGTTTCCCTTGTTTTTTTTTGGAAGACTTGCATTTTTTGTGAGCTATTCTCTTCTTTTCCCTTGATTTTTTTTTTGCAAGACTTGGATTTTTTGTGAGCTATTCTCTTCATTTCAATTGAATTTTTGGAAGTTTTGAATTTTTTGTGATCTATTCTCTTTGTTTCACTTGTATTTTTGAGAGATTTGAAATTTTTGTGAGATATTCTCTTCGGCTCAAATTTCTACGAAAGTGCAATACTTGGACTAATAACTTATATAGGGAGGTGTTGTCCGCGGAAGCTCCCCCATGCCCCTCTAATAGAATCAGTGCTGGTGATCCCGTTTTGAAATCCGACAGACGGACGGATGATTAGGTCAGATTTCAAAATGGGATCAGCAGCACTGATTCCATTACAGGGGCATGAAGCCACCTGATTGCTATGCGTGGGCTGCTCAAAGTCCGCCTCTTTCGGGTCCGCTCGATTGCGCAAGTCGGAAAGGGTTCGACAGCGGTTGTCGTTCCAATGCGTCGTCGTTGTGACATGTAAGGCGATCTTAGGGTCAGCCCCCGTCTAGCTTTTGGGTTGCTTTGGTACAAGCGATCTGCTATGTACTTTCCGCGAAACCCTATCCGGGTACTCGTTAGCTATGCGTTGTCTCTTGCATGTGTGCAACGAAGAGATGCGCCTTCACAGGGAGTCGGCCTGAAACAGTTCTGTGCGTGCGAATGGAGCCGCGTATAGCTTTTGGGTCGTTTGGATAGGGTGACCCCTCCAAGTGAATCAGTGCTGGTGCTCGGATGGATTTGCGGCTCGGATTTAAAATGTGAGTAGCATGCCTGATTTTATTGGAGGGGCATGAAGCCACCTGATTGCTATGCGGGGGCTCCCCTGGGTCGTCTCTTCTGGGTCACTCGATGGCGCAAGTCGGAGAAGGGTTCAACAACGGTAGTTGTTCCAGCGCGTCGTCATTAGTGATACTGAAGTCGATCTGTGGGCGAGCCCCGGTCTAGCATTTGGGTCTGCATGCGGCAAGAAGATTTGAATTTTTGTGAGTTAAGTCTTTTTCGTTTCACTGGAGTTTTTGCGAGATTTGAAGTTTTTTGTGAGCTATTCTCTTCGTTTCACTTGAATTTTTGGAAGTTTTGAATTTTTTTGTGAGCTATTCTCTTCGTTTCACTTGAATTTTTTGAAGTTTTGAATTTTTTGTGAGCTATTCTCTTCCTTTCACTTGAATTTTTTGCAGGATTTGAATTTTTTGTGAGCTATTCTTCTTTGTTTCACTTGGTTTTTTCGAAGATTTGAATTTTTTGTGAGCTATTCTCTTTGTTTCCCTTGATTTTTTTTTTGGAAGACTTGCATTTTTTGTGAGCTATTCTCTTCGTTTCAATTGAATTTTTGGAAGTTATGAATTTTTTGGTGATTGTAGTCTCTTCGTTTCACTTGCATTTTTGGGAAATTTGATTTTTTTGTGAGCTATTCTCTTTCTTTTTCCTTGATTTTTTTTGCAAGACTTGGATTTTTTGTGAGCCTATTCTCTTCATTTCAATTGAATTTTTGGAAGTTTTGAATTTTTTGGTGATCTATTGTTCTTTGTTTCACTTGTATTTTTGAGAGATTTGAAATTTTTGTGAGATATTCTCTTCGGCTCAAATTTCTACGGGAAGTGCAATACTTGGACTAATAACTTATATAGGGGAGGTGTTGTCCGCCGGAAGCTCCCCCATGCCCCCTCTAATAGAATCAGTGCTGGTGATCCCGTTTTGAAATCCGGACAGACGGACGGATGATTAGGTCGGATTTCAAAACGGGATCAGCAGCACTGATTCCATTAGAGGGGCATTGAAGCCACCTGATTGCTATGCGGGGGCTGCTCAAAGTCCCGTCTTTCGGGTCGCTCGATGACGCAAAGTCGGGAAGGGTTCGACAGCGGTTGTCGTTCCAATGCGTCGTCGCTGTGACATGGAAGGCGATCTTCGGGTCAGCCCCCGTCTAGCTTTTGGGTTGCTTTGGTACAAGCGATCTGCTTGTACTTTCCGCGAAACCCTATCCGGGTATTCGTTAGCTATGCGTTGTTTCTTGCATGGGTGGAACGGAGAGATGCGGCCTTCACAGGGAGTCGGCTTGAAAACAGTTCTGTGCTGTGCGAAAGGAGCCGCGTATAGCTTTTGGTCGTTTGGATAGGGTGCCCCTCCAAGTGAATCAGTGCTGGTGCTCGGACGGATTTGCGGCTCGGATTTAAAATGTGAGTAGCATGCCTGATTTTATTGGAGGGGCATGAAGCCACCCGATTGCTATGCGGGGGCTCCCCTGGGTCGCCTCTTTTGGGTCACTCGATGGCGCAAGTCGGAGAAGGGTTCGACACACGGTAGTCGTTCCAGCGCGTCATCATAGTGATTACTGAAGTCGATTTGTGGGGCGAGCCCCCGTCTAGCTCTTGGGTCTGCATGCCGCAAGGAGATTTGAATTTTTCGTGAGTTTAAGTCTTCGTTTTTCCTTGATTTTTTTTTGGAAGACTTGAATTTTTGGAAGTTCTGAATTTTTTTGTGAGCTATTATCTTTCGTTTCACTTGAATTTTTGCAAGATTTGAATTTTTGTGAGCTATTCTCTTTGTTTCACTTGGGTTTTTTTTGGAAGATTTGAATTTTTGTGAGCTATTCTCTTTGTTTCCCTTTGTTTATTTTTTTTTTGTTTTTTTTTTGGGAAGACTTGCGTTTTTTGTGAGCTATTCTCTTCGTTTCAATTGAATTTTTGGAAGTTATGCATTTTTTGTGATGTAGTCTCTTCGTTTCACTTGGTTTTTTGGAAGATTTGAATTTTTTGTGACTATTCTCTTTATTTCCCTTTGATTTTTTTGGAAGACTTGCATTTTTTGTGAGCTATTCTCTTCGTTTCAATTGAATTTTTGGAAGTTATGCATGATGCATTTTTTGGGAGATTTGATTTTTTTTGTGAGCTATTCTCTTCTTTTCCTTTGAATTTTTTTTTGCAAGACTTGCATTTTTTGTGAGCTATTCTCTTCGTTTCAATTGAATTTTTGGAAGTTTTGAATTTTTTGTGATCTATTCTTCTTTGTTTCACTTATATTTTTGAGAGATTTGAAATTTTTGTGAGATATTCTCTTCGGCTCAAATTTCTACGGAAGTGCAATACTTGGACTAATAACTTATATAGGGGAGGTGTTGTTCGCGGAAGCTCCCCCATGCCCCTCTAATGGAATCAGTGCTGGTGATCCCGTTTTGAAATCCGACAGACGGATGGATGATTAGGTCGGATTTCAAAACGGGATCAGCAGCACTGATTCCATTATAGGGGCATGAAGCCACCTGATTGCTATGCGTGGGCTGCTCAAAGTCTCATCTTTCAGGTCGCTCGACGGCGCAAGTCGGAAATGGTTCGGCAGCGGTTGTCGTTCCAATGCGTCGTCGCAGCGACATGGAAGGCGATCTTCGGGTCAGCCCCTGTCTAGCTCTTGGGTTGCTTTGGTACAAGCGATCTGCTATGTACTTTCCGCGAACACCTATCCCGGTACTCGGTAGCTATGTGTTGGCTCTAGCACGCATGGAACGCAGAGATGCGGCCCTTCACAGGGAGTTGGCCTGAAACAGTTCCGTGCCTTGCGAATGGAGCCGCGTATTAGCTTTTCGGTCGTTTGGATAGGTGCCCCTCCAAGTGAATGAGTGTTGGTGCTCGGACGGATTTGCCGCTCGGATTTAAAAATGTGAGCAGCAGCACAGATTCTATTGGAGGGGCATGAAGCCACCCCAATTTTTATGCGTGGGCTCCTCTGGGTGGTCGTCCTTTTGGGTCACCTCGATGGCGGAAGTCAGAGAAGGGTTCGACAGCGGTAGTCGTTCCAGCGCGTCGTCATAGTGATACTGAAGTCGATCTGTGGCGAGCCCCCGTCTAGCTCTTGGGTCTGCATGTCGCAAGAAGATTTGAATTTTTGAGTTAAGTCTCTTCGTTTCACTTGAATTTTTGCGAGATTTGAATTTTGTTTGTTGCGAGGTAGTAAAATTCTCTTCGTTTTGACTTGAAGTTTTGGATTTTTTGTGAGCTATTCTCTTCGTTTTTCCTTGGTTTTTGTTTTGGAAGACTTGAATTTTTTGTGGGCTATTATTTTATTCTTTTCACTTGAATTTTTGGAAGTTTTGAATGTTTTTGTGAGCTATTCTCTTCGTTTTCACTTGAATGTTTGCAAGATTTGAATTTTTTGTGAGCTATTCTGTTTGTTTCACTTGGTTTTTTTGGAGAGTTTTGAATTTTTTGTGAGCTATTCTGTTTTGTTTCCCTTGATTTTTTTTGTAAGACTTGCATTTTTTGTGAGCTATTCTCTTCGTTTCAATTGAATATTTGGGAAGTTGTGCATTTTTTGTGATTGTAGTCTCTTCGTTTCACTTGCATTTTTGGGAGATTTGATTTTATTTGTGAGCTATTCTCTTTTTTTTCCCTGATTTTTTTGTGAGCTATTCTCTTCGTTTCAATTGAATTTTTGGAATTTCTGAATTTTTTGTGATCTATTCTTTTTGTTTCACTCGTATTTTGGAAAGATTTGAAATTTTTGTGAGATATTCTCGTCGGCTCAAATTTCTACGGAAGTGCAAGACTTGGGACTAATAACTTATATAGGGGAGGTGTTGTCCGCGGAATCTCCCCCCATGCCCCCTCTAATAGAATCAGTGCTGGTGATCCCGTTTTGAAATCCGACAGACGGACGGATGATTAGGTCAGATTTCAAAACGCGATCAGCAGCACTGATTCCATTAGAGGGGCATGAAGCCACCTGATTGCTATGCGGGGCTGCTCAAAGTCCCGTCTTTCGAAGGTCGCTCGACCGGTGCAAGTCGGAAAGGTTCGGCAGCGGTTGTCCGTTCCAATGCGTCGTCGCAGTGACATGGAAGGCGATCTTCGGGTCAGCCCCCGTCTAGCTTTTGGGTTGCTTTGGTACAAGCGATCTGCTATGTACTTTCCCGCGAACCCCTATCCGGGTACTCGTTAGCTATGCGTTGGCTCTTGCATGCTGGAACGAAGAGATGCGGCCTTCACAGGGAGTTGGCCGGAAATAGTTCTGCTCTTGTGAATGGAGCCGCGTATATAGCTTTTGAGTCGTTTGGGTAGGTGCGCCCCTCCAAGAGAATCAGTGCTGGTGCTCGGACGGATTGGTAGCTCGGATTTAAAATATGAACACTAGCACTGATTCTATTGGAGGGGCGCATTAGGCCACCCCGCTTGCTATGCGGGGGCTGTCCAGGGGTCGTAACTTTTGGGTCATCGACGACGGTGCACTTCGGAAAGGGTTCGACAGCGGTTGTCGTTCCAACACATCGTCGCATTGACAAGAAAGGCGATCTTCGGGTCAGCCCCCGTCCTAGCTCCCGGGTCACTTGGTACAAGCTACTTGCTATGTCGCTTCGACTTCCGATACTTGAGTGCGCAATGGCTCAAGATGCCTTTGCATTGGAATCAGTTAGTTATCATATGTGTCGGCGGATTGGATCTCAAGTCAATCTAGGCGGGTGCGACATTAGTTGCTAAGTCTCGATCGAAAACGATTTGGATTCATCTAGATGCATTGTTATCTGACTTGAGAACTATGCGATCCTCGTGGATATGTTGGATACGCGTTATGACGGATAAGATGATGGATTGCGGTAAGAATGACGAATTTTTGGAAGATGAATTATTTTGGTGAGCCATGTTCTTTGTTTTACTTGAATTTCTGGAAGATTTGAATTTTGTTTTCTAGCTATTCTTTTCGTTTTCCTAGATTTTTTCGAAAGACTTGAATTTTTTGTGATCTATTCTGTTCGTTTCACTTGAATTTTTGGAAGATTTGATTTTTTGTGAGCTTTTTGTCATCGTTTCACTTGAATTTTTGGAAGATTTGAATTTTTTGGGAGCCAGTTTCTTCGGCTTAAATTTCCACTCAAGAGCAAGACTCGGACTAATAACTTATATAGGGGAGGAGTTGTGTGTTGTTCGCGGAAGCTCCCCCATACCCCTCTTATAGAATCATTGCCGGTGATCGGACGGATGTGTAGGTCGGATTTCAAAATGGGATCACCAGCACTGATTCTATTAGAGGGGCATGAAGCCACTTGATTGCTATGCGGGGGCTGCCCAAAGTCCTGTCTTTCGGGTCGCTCGACGGTGCAAGTCGGAAAGGGTTCGGCAGCGGTTGTCGTTCCAATGCGTCGTCGCAGTGATATGGAAGGCAATCTACGGGTCAGCCCCTGTCTAGCTTTCGGGTCACTTTGGTACAAGTGATTTGCTATGTACTTTCCGCGAACCCTATCCACGTACTCGTTAGCTACGCGTTGGCTCTTACACGAGCGGAACGGAGAGATGCGGCCTTCACAGGGAGTTGGCCGGAGATAGTTCTGTTTTTGTGAATGGAGCCGCGTATAGCTTTTGAGTCGTTTGGGTAGGTGCCCCCCTCCAAGAGAATCAGTGCTGGGTATCTCGGATTTAAAATCTGAGCACTAGCGCTGATTCTATTGGAGGGGCGCATTAGGCCACCCGCTTTCTATGCGGGGCCTGTCCAGGATCGTGTCTTTTGTGTCAGTCGACGTTGCAAGTAGGAAAGGGTTCGACAGCGGTTGTCGTTCCAACGCATCGTCGCATTGACAAGAAACGCAATTTTTGGGTCAGCCCCCGTCTAGCTCCCGGGTCGCTTGGCACAAGCGATTTGCTCTGTCGCATGCTGCATTAAGATTTGAATTTTTTGTTTGCTATTCTCATTTTTGTTTCATTGGAAGATTCGAATTTTTTGCGATCTCCTCTTTTGTTTCCTTTGATTTTTTTTTGGAAGATTTTAATTTTTTGTGAGCCTACTCTCTTCGATTCACTTGAGTTTTTGGAAGAAATGGATTTTTTTGGTGAGCTATGTTCTTTCTTTTACTTGAAGTTTTGGAAAATTTGAATGTTTTGCTAGTTGTTCTTTTCGTTTCCCTTCGATTTTTTCGGAAGACCTGAATTTTTTGTGAGCTATTCTGTTCGTTTCACTTGAATTTTTTGAAGATTTGATTTTTTTGTGAGCTTTTTCCTCATCGTTTCACTTGAATTTTTGGAAGATTTGAATTGTTTGGGAGCCATTCTCAACGTCTCAAATTTCTACGGAAGAGAAAGACCCGGACTAATAACTTATATAGGGGAGTAGTAGTTCGCGGAAGCTCCCCCATGCCCCTCTAATAGAATCAGAGCTTGTGCGCGGACGGATGAGTAAGTCGGATTTAAAATCGGATCACTAGCACTGATTCTATTAGAGGGGCATGAAGCCACCTGATTGCTATGCGGGGGCTGCCCAAAGTCCTGTCTTTCGGGTCACTCAACGGTGCAAGTCGGAAAGTGTTCGGCAGCGGTTGTCGTTCGAATGTGTCGTCGCAGTGACATGGAAGGCAATCTTCGGGTCAGCCCCCGTCTAGCTTTCGGTTCGCTTTGGTACAAGCGATTTGCTATGTACTTTCCGCGAATCCTATCCGGGTACTCGTTAGCTATGCGTTGGTTCTTGCATGCGTGGAACGGAGAGATGCGGCCTTCACAGGGAGTTGGCCGGAGATAGTTCCGTTCTTGTGAATGGACCGGCGTATAGCTTCTGAGTCGTTTGGGTAGGTGCGGCCCTCCAAGAGAATCAGTGCTGGTGCTTGGACGGATTGGTAGCTCAGATATAAAATTTGAGCACTAGCACTGATTCTATTGGAGGGGCGCATTAGGGCACCCGTTTGCTATGCGGGGGCTGCCCATGCCCATGGTAGTGTCTTTTGTGTCACTCGACGGTGCAAGTTGGAAAGGGTTCGACAGCGGTTGTCGTTCAAATGTTTCGTTGTAGTGACATGGAAGACAATTACTGGGTCAGCCCCCGTCTAGCTCTTGGGTCACTTTGCTGCAAGTGATTAATTCGGTTTTGGATGGATAAAATCCCTTTGTGAAAGGTGGCATGGCGTTTGTTGGAGAAAATTGATTAAGTCGGAGCATTGGCCTCGGGCCATTGTGAGGACTGTCGATTTCTTCAGGTACAACACTTGTTTGCCTAGTAACAGAGTTGACATGTAATTCGGCATTGCTCTCGATTGTTCTCGGAGTTGTACCTCCGGAACTTTTGGATCTTGCCCCTTCACTCCATTTCATCCTCTTTGCTTGGATGAACGTGTGCACTTGTACCCCTTTCCGAGATGGTAGGCGCGATAATAAATTGCGGAGTGAGCATTTCTTGTAGTTCTGCCCAGCCCTTGTGCAGTTGGAAGTTCTCATCTTCATATTTAGTTGAATTTTGCCACGCACGAGTGTCGTAGAGAATTGCGACAGTGTGTATGTCATTTGTTTGACTGAAAGATGCGCTTGTTCCGAAGTTTACGACAGTTGCATTTGCCATGGGCCTTGGCACTTGGCACGTTCCATCTTTGCGATACATGAGCTCCGACAGTAACAAGTGTTGGGAATCGTTGCACGTAAGGTGAGTGTCCTGCTTTCATATTTCATCGTTGTCCCACTCTCCACCCTTTAAGCCTTTCCTAGTGTTTTTAGCGTGGCCCGGAGTGCGATGAAAGGTTGGTTGCCTTGTACACAAGTGCGGTCTTGGCCATCTCGTCTTCATTTTCTACGAGGCACTATCGTCTTGCTCTGGTTTGCAGGGCAAAGTCCTCTCTGTCTGTGGAGTTAAACTTGCAGACGAGTATGGCCAAGGCTTTTGGTTGGATGCGGAAACC
>BSBK01012485.1:0-27500 GCA_027943335.1 Chamaecyparis obtusa | reverse complement strand
GCTCGACGAGCTCGATGGGGATCCCGTCCGCGGGCGAGCTGGGCGTGGCTACACGTATGACCCGAATGTAATTTTTTTTTTTTTTTTTTTTTTTTTTTTTAACTCTGGTATTTTCGTTCTTATCCTCGTACGGAGCCTCCTTTGTTCATTTTTTTTCCGCGAGTTTCGACCCCGCCCGGGAGCGAGCTCGGCGCCGATCCCGCCCCGCCGCTCCCCGGAGAGCTCGACCGGTTCGGTTCCGCTCGGATCGGACCCCGCCCGCGAGCGCCGCTCGGCTCGACGAGCTCGATGGGGATCCCGTCCGCGGGCGAGCTGGGCGTGGCTACACGTATGACCCGAATGTAATTTTTTTTTTTTTTTTTTTTTTTTTTTAACTCTGGTTTTTTCGTTCTTATCCTCGTACGGAGCCTCCTTTGTTCATTTTTTTCCCGCGAGTTTCGACCCCGCCCGGGAGCGAGCTCGGCGCCGATCCCGCCCCGCCGCTCCCCGGAGAGCTCGACCGGTTCGGTTCCGCTCGGATCGGACCCCGCCCGCGAGCGCCGCTCGGCTCGACGAGCTCGATGGGGATCCCGTCCGCGGGCGAGCTGGGCGTGGCTACACGTATGACCCGAATGTAATTTTTTTTTTTTAATTTTTTTTTTAACTCTGGTTTTTTCGTTCTTATCCTCGTACGGAGCCTCCTTTGTTCATTTTTTTTCCGCGAGTTTCGACCCCGCCCGGGAGCGAGCTCGGCGCCGATCCCGCCCCGCCGCTCCCCGGAGAGCTCGACCGGTTCGGTTCCGCTCGGATCGGACCCCGCCCGCGAGCGCCGCTCGGCTCGACGAGCTCGATGGGGATCCCGTCCGCGGGCGAGCTGGGCGTGGCTACACGTATGACGCGAATGTATTTTTTTTTTTTTTTTTTTTTTTTTTAACTCTGGTTTTTTCGTTCTTATCCTCGTACGGAGCCTCCTTTGTTCATTTTTTTTCCGCGAGTTTCGACCCCGCCCCGGAGCGAGCTCGGCGCCGATCCCGCCCCGCCGCTCCCCGGAGAGCTCGACCGGTTCGGTTCCGCTCGGATCGGACCCCGCCCGCGAGCGCCGCTCGGCTCGACGAGCTCGATGGGGATCCCGTCCGCGGGCGAGCTGGGCGTGGCTACACGTATGACCCGAATGTAATTTTTTTTTTTTTTTTTTTTTTAACTCTGGTTTTTTCGTTCTTATCCTCGTACGGAGCCTCCTTTGTTCATTTTTTTTCCGCGAGTTTCGACCCCGCCCGGGAGCGAGCTCGGCGCCGATCCCGCCCCGCCGCTCCCCGGAGAGCTCGACCGGTTCGGTTCCGCTCGGATCGGACCCCGCCCGCGAGCGCCGCTCGGCTCGACGAGCTCGATGGGGATCCCGTCCGCGGGCGAGCTGGGCGTGGCTACACGTATGACCCGAATGTAATTTTTTTTTTTTTTTTTTTTAAAACTCTGGTTTTTTCGTTCTTATCCTCGTACGGAGCCTCCTTTGTTCATTTTTTTTCCGCGAGTTTCGACCCCGCCCCGGAGCGAGCTCGGCGCCGATCCCGCCCCGCCGCTCCCCGGAGAGCTCGACCGGTTCGGTTCCGCTCGGATCGGACCCCGCCCGCGAGCGCCGCTCGGCTCGACGAGCTCGATGGGGATCCCGTCCGCGGGCGAGCTGGGCGTGGCTACACTTATGACCCGAAAGTTTTTTTTTTTTTTTTTTTTTTTTTTTTTTTTTTTTTTTTTTAACTCTGGTTTTTTCGTTCTTATCCTCGTACGGGGCCTCCTTTGTTCATTTTTTTTCCGCGAGTTTCGACCCCGCCCGGGAGCGAGCTCGGCGCCGATCCCGCCCCGCCGCTCCCCGGAGAGCTCGACCGGTTCGGTTCCGCTCGGATCGGACCCCGCCCGCGAGCGCCGCTCGGCTCGACGAGCTCGATGGGGATCCCGTCCGCGGGCGAGCTGGGCGTGGCTACACGTATGACCCGAATGTAATTTTTTTATTTTTTTTTTTTTTTAACTCTGGTTTTTTCGTTCTTATCCTCGTACGGAGCCTCCTTTGTTCATTTTTTTTCCGCGAGTTTCGACCCCGCCCGGGAGCGAGCTCGGCGCCGATCCCGCCCCGCCGCTCCCCGGAGAGCTCGACCGGTTCGGTTCCGCTCCGATCGGACCCCGCCCGCGAGCGCCGCTCGGCTCGACGAGCTCGATGGGGATCCCGTCCGCGGGCGAGCTGGGCGTGGCTACACGTATGACCCGAATGTAATTTTTTTTTTTTTTTTTTTTTTTTTTTTTAACTCTGGTTTTTTCGTTCTTATCCTCGTACGGAGCCTCCTTTGTTCATTTTTTTCCCGCGAGTTTCGACCCCGCCCGGGAGCGAGCTCGGCGCCGATCCCGCCCCGCCGCTCCCCGGAGAGCTCGACCGGTTCGGTTCCGCTCGGATCGGACCCCGCCCGCGAGCGCCGCTCGGCTCGACGAGCTCGATGGGGATCCCGTCCGCGGGCGAGCTGGGCGTGGCTACACGTATGACCCGAATGTAATTTTTTTTTTTTTTTTTTTTTAAAACTCTGGTTTTTTCGTTCTTATCCTCGTACGGAGCCTCCTTTGTTCATTTTTTTTCCGCGAGTTTCGACCCCGCCCGGGAGCGAGCTCGGCGCCGATCCCGCCCCGCCGCTCCCCGGAGAGCTCGACCGGTTCGGTTCCGCTCGGATCGGACCCCGCCCGCGAGCGCCGCTCGGCTCGACGAGCTCGATGGGGATCCCGTCCGCGGGCGAGCTGGGCGTGGCTACACGTATGACCCGAATGTAATTTTTTTTTTTTTTTTTTTTTTAACTCTGGTTTTTTCGTTCTTATCCTCGTACGGAGCCTCCTTTGTTCATTTTTTTTCCGCGAGTTTCGACCCCGCCCGGGAGCGAGCTCGGCGCCGATCCCGCCCCGCCGCTCCCCGGAGAGCTCGACCGGTTCGGTTCCGCTCAGATCGGACCCCGCCCGCGAGCGCCGCTCGGCTCGACGAGCTCGATGGGGATCCCGTCCGCGGGCGAGCTGGGCGTGGCTACACGTATGACCCGAATGTAATTTTTTTTTTTTTTTTTTTTTTTTTTTTTAACTCTGGTTTTTTCGTTCTTATCCTCGTACGGAGCCTCCTTTGTTCATTTTTTTCCCGCGAGTTTCGACCCCGCCCGGGAGCGAGCTCGGCGCCGATCCCGCCCCGCCGCTCCCCGGAGAGCTCGACCGGTTCGGTTCCGCTCGGATCGGACCCCGCCCGCGAGCGCCGCTCGGCTCGACGAGCTCGATGGGGATCCCGTCCGCGGGCGAGCTGGGCGTGGCTACACGTATGACCCGAATGTAATTTTTTTTTTTTTTTTTTTTTAAAACTCTGGTTTTTTCGTTCTTATCCTCGTACGGAGCCTCCTTTGTTCATTTTTTTTCCGCGAGTTTCGACCCCGCCAGGGAGCGAGCTCGGCGCCGATCCCGCCCCGCCGCTCCCCGGAGAGCTCGACCGGTTCGGTTCCGCTCGGATCGGACCCCGCCCGCGAGCGCCGCTCGGCTCGACGAGCTCGATGGGGATCCCGTCCGCGGGCGAGCTGGGCGTGGCTACACGTATGACCCGAATGTAATTTTTTTTTTTTTTTTTTTTTAAAACTCTGGTTTTTTCGTTCTTATCCTCGTACGGAGCCTCCTTTGTTCATTTTTTTTCCGCGAGTTTCGACCCCGCACGGGAGCGAGCTCGGCGCCGATCCCGCCCCGCCGCTCCCCGGAGAGCTCGACCGGTTCGGTTCCGCTCGGATCGGACCCCGCCCGCGAGCGCCGCTCGGCTCGACGAGCTCGATGGGGATCCCGTCCGCGGGCGAGCTGGGCGTGGCTACACGTATGACCCGAATGTAATTTTTTTTTTTTTTTTTTTTTTTTTTAACTCTGGTTTTTTCGTTCTTATCCTCGTACGGAGCCTCCTTTGTTCATTTTTTTCCCGCGAGTTTCGACCCCGCCCGGGAGCGAGCTCGGCGCCGATCCCGCCCCGCCGCTCCCCGGAGAGCTCGACCGGTTCGGTTCCGCTCGGATCGGACCCCGCCCGCGAGCGCCGCTCGGCTCGACGAGCTCGATGGGGATCCCGTCCGCGGGCGAGCTGGGCGTGGCTACACGTATGACCCGAATGTAATTTTTTTTTTTTAATTTTTTTTTTAACTCTGGTTTTTTCGTTCTTATCCTCGTACGGAGCCTCCTTTGTTCATTTTTTTTCCGCGAGTTTCGACCCCGCCCGGGAGCGAGCTCGGCGCCGATCCCGCCCCGCCGCTCCCCGGAGAGCTCGACCGGTTCGGTTCCGCTCGGATCGGACCCCGCCCGCGAGCGCCGCTCGGCTCGACGAGCTCGATGGGGATCCCGTCCGCGGGCGAGCTGGGCGTGGCTACACGTATGACGCGAATGTATTTTTTTTTTTTTTTTTTTTTTTTGAACTCTGGTTTTTTCGTTCTTATCCTCGTACGGAGCCTCCTTTGTTCATTTTTTTTCCGCGAGTTTCGACCCCGCCCCGGAGCGAGCTCGGCGCCGATCCCGCCCCGCCGCTCCCCGGAGAGCTCGACCGGTTCGGTTCCGCTCGGATCGGACCCCGCCCGCGAGCGCCGCTCGGCTCGACGAGCTCGATGGGGATCCCGTCCGCGGGCGAGCTGGGCGTGGCTACACGTATGACCCGAATGTAATTTTTTTTTTTTTTTTTTTTTTAACTCTGGTTTTTTCGTTCTTATCCTCGTACGGAGCCTCCTTTGTTCATTTTTTTTCCGCGAGTTTCGACCCCGCCCGGGAGCGAGCTCGGCGCCGATCCCGCCCCGCCGCTCCCCGGAGAGCTCGACCGGTTCGGTTCCGCTCGGATCGGACCCCGCCCGCGAGCGCCGCTCGGCTCGACGAGCTCGATGGGGATCCCGTCCGCGGGCGAGCTGGGCGTGGCTACACGTATGACCCGAATGTAATTTTTTTTTTTTTTTTTTTTAAAACTCTGGTTTTTTCGTTCTTATCCTCGTACGGAGCCTCCTTTGTTCATTTTTTTTCCGCGAGTTTCGACCCCGCCCCGGAGCGAGCTCGGCGCCGATCCCGCCCCGCCGCTCCCCGGAGAGCTCGACCGGTTCGGTTCCGCTCGGATCGGACCCCGCCCGCGAGCGCCGCTCGGCTCGACGAGCTCGATGGGGATCCCGTCCGCGGGCGAGCTGGGCGTGGCTACACTTATGACCCGAAAGTTTTTTTTTTTTTTTTTTTTTTTTTTTTTTTTTTTTTTAACTCTGGTTTTTTCGTTCTTATCCTCGTACGGGGCCTCCTTTGTTCATTTTTTTTCCGCGAGTTTCGACCCCGCCCGGGAGCGAGCTCGGCGCCGATCCCGCCCCGCCGCTCCCCGGAGAGCTCGACCGGTTCGGTTCCGCTCGGATCGGACCCCGCCCGCGAGCGCCGCTCGGCTCGACGAGCTCGATGGGGATCCCGTCCGCGGGCGAGCTGGGCGTGGCTACACGTATGACCCGAATGTAATTTTTTTTTTTTTTTTTTTTTTTAACTCTGGTTTTTTCGTTCTTATCCTCGTACGGAGCCTCCTTTGTTCATTTTTTTTCCGCGAGTTTCGACCCCGCCCGGGAGCGAGCTCGGCGCCGATCCCGCCCCGCCGCTCCCCGGAGAGCTCGACCGGTTCGGTTCCGCTCCGATCGGACCCCGCCCGCGAGCGCCGCTCGGCTCGACGAGCTCGATGGGGATCCCGTCCGCGGGCGAGCTGGGCGTGGCTACACGTATGACCCGAATGTAATTTTTTTTTTTTTTTTTTTTTTTTTTTTTAACTCTGGTTTTTTCGTTCTTATCCTCGTACGGAGCCTCCTTTGTTCATTTTTTTCCCGCGAGTTTCGACCCCGCCCGGGAGCGAGCTCGGCGCCGATCCCGCCCCGCCGCTCCCCGGAGAGCTCGACCGGTTCGGTTCCGCTCGGATCGGACCCCGCCCGCGAGCGCCGCTCGGCTCGACGAGCTCGATGGGGATCCCGTCCGCGGGCGAGCTGGGCGTGGCTACACGTATGACCCGAATGTAATTTTTTTTTTTTTTTTTTTTTAAAACTCTGGTTTTTTCGTTCTTATCCTCGTACGGAGCCTCCTTTGTTCATTTTTTTTCCGCGAGTTTCGACCCCGCCCGGGAGCGAGCTCGGCGCCGATCCCGCCCCGCCGCTCCCCGGAGAGCTCGACCGGTTCGGTTCCGCTCGGATCGGACCCCGCCCGCGAGCGCCGCTCGGCTCGACGAGCTCGATGGGGATCCCGTCCGCGGGCGAGCTGGGCGTGGCTACACGTATGACCCGAATGTAATTTTTTTTTTTTTTTTTTTTTTAACTCTGGTTTTTTCGTTCTTATCCTCGTACGGAGCCTCCTTTGTTCATTTTTTTTCCGCGAGTTTCGACCCCGCCCGGGAGCGAGCTCGGCGCCGATCCCGCCCCGCCGCTCCCCGGAGAGCTCGACCGGTTCGGTTCCGCTCAGATCGGACCCCGCCCGCGAGCGCCGCTCGGCTCGACGAGCTCGATGGGGATCCCGTCCGCGGGCGAGCTGGGCGTGGCTACACGTATGACCCGAATGTAATTTTTTTTTTTTTTTTTTTTTTTTTTTTTAACTCTGGTTTTTTCGTTCTTATCCTCGTACGGAGCCTCCTTTGTTCATTTTTTTCCCGCGAGTTTCGACCCCGCCCGGGAGCGAGCTCGGCGCCGATCCCGCCCCGCCGCTCCCCGGAGAGCTCGACCGGTTCGGTTCCGCTCGGATCGGACCCCGCCCGCGAGCGCCGCTCGGCTCGACGAGCTCGATGGGGATCCCGTCCGCGGGCGAGCTGGGCGTGGCTACACGTATGACCCGAATGTAATTTTTTTTTTTTTTTTTTTTTAAAACTCTGGTTTTTTCGTTCTTATCCTCGTACGGAGCCTCCTTTGTTCATTTTTTTTCCGCGAGTTTCGACCCCGCCAGGGAGCGAGCTCGGCGCCGATCCCGCCCCGCCGCTCCCCGGAGAGCTCGACCGGTTCGGTTCCGCTCGGATCGGACCCCGCCCGCGAGCGCCGCTCGGCTCGACGAGCTCGATGGGGATCCCGTCCGCGGGCGAGCTGGGCGTGGCTACACGTATGACCCGAATGTAATTTTTTTTTTTTTTTTTTTTTAAAACTCTGGTTTTTTCGTTCTTATCCTCGTACGGAGCCTCCTTTGTTCATTTTTTTTCCGCGAGTTTCGACCCCGCCCGGGAGCGAGCTCGGCGCCGATCCCGCCCCGCCGCTCCCCGGAGAGCTCGACCGGTTCGGTTCCGCTCGGATCGGACCCCGCCCGCGAGCGCCGCTCGGCTCGACGAGCTCGATGGGGATCCCGTCCGCGGGCGAGCTGGGCGTGGCTACACGTATGACCCGAATGTAATTTTTTTTTTTTTTTTTTTTTTTTTTTAACTCTGGTTTTTTCGTTCTTATCCTCGTACGGAGCCTCCTTTGTTCATTTTTTTTCCGCGAGTTTCGACCCCGCCCGGGAGCGAGCTCGGCGCCGATCCCGCCTCGCCGCTCCCCGGAGAGCTCGACCGGTTCGGTTCCGCTCGGATCGGACCCCGCCCGCGAGCGCCGCTCGGCTCGACGAGCTCGATGGGGATCCCGTCCGCGGGCGAGCTGGGCGTGGCTACACGTATGACCCGAATGTAATTTTTTTTTTTTAATTTTTTTTTTAACTCTGGTTTTTTCGTTCTTATCCTCGTACGGAGCCTCCTTTGTTCATTTTTTTTCCGCGAGTTTCGACCCCGCCCGGGAGCGAGCTCGGCGCCGATCCCGCCCCGCCGCTCCCCGGAGAGCTCGACCGGTTCGGTTCCGCTCGGATCGGACCCCGCCCGCGAGCGCCGCTCGGCTCGACGAGCTCGATGGGGATCCCGTCCGCGGGCGAGCTGGGCGTGGCTACACGTATGACGCGAATGTATTTTTTTTTTTTTTTTTTTTTTTTTTAACTCTGGTTTTTTCGTTCTTATCCTCGTACGGAGCCTCCTTTGTTCATTTTTTTTCCGCGAGTTTCGACCCCGCCCCGGAGCGAGCTCGGCGCCGATCCCGCCCCGCCGCTCCCCGGAGAGCTCGACCGGTTCGGTTCCGCTCGGATCGGACCCCGCCCGCGAGCGCCGCTCGGCTCGACGAGCTCGATGGGGATCCCGTCCGCGGGCGAGCTGGGCGTGGCTACACGTATGACCCGAAAGTAATTTTTTTTTTTTTTTTTTTTTTTTTTTTAACTCTGGTTTTTTCGTTCTTATCCTCGTACGGGGCCTCCTTTGTTCATTTTTTTCCGCGAGTTTCGACCCCGCCCGGGAGCGAGCTCGGCGCCGATCCCGCCCCGCCGCTCCCCGGAGAGCTCGACCGGTTCGGTTCCGCTCGGATCGGACCCCGCCCGCGAGCGCCGCTCGGCTCGACGAGCTCGATGGGGATCCCGTCCGCGGGCGAGCTGGGCGTGGCTACACGTATGACCCGAATGTAATTTTTTTTTTTTTTTTTTTTTTTTTTTTAACTCTGGTTTTTTCGTTCTTATCCTCGTACGGAGCCTCCTTTGTTCATTTTTTTTCCGCGAGTTTCGACCCCGCCCGGGAGCGAGCTCGGCGCCGATCCCGCCCCGCCGCTCCCCGGAGAGCTCGACCGGTTCGGTTCCGCTCGGATCGGACCCCGCCCGCGAGCGCCGCTCGGCTCGACGAGCTCGATGGGGATCCCGTCCGCGGGCGAGCTGGGCGTGGCTACACGTATGACGCGAATGTATTTTTTTTTTTTTTTTTTTTTTTTTTAACTCTGGTTTTTTCGTTCTTATCCTCGTACGGAGCCTCCTTTGTTCATTTTTTTTCCGCGAGTTTCGACCCCGCCCGGGAGCGAGCTCGGCGCCGATCCCGCCCCGCCGCTCCCCGGAGAGCTCGACCGGTTCGGTTCCGCTCGGATCGGACCCCGCCCGCGAGCGCCGCTCGGCTCGACGAGCTCGATGGGGATCCCGTCCGCGGGCGAGCTGGGCGTGGCTACACGTATGACCCGAATGTAATTTTTTTTTTTTTTTTTTTTTTAACTCTGGTTTTTTCGTTCTTATCCTCGTACGGAGCCTCCTTTGTTCATTTTTTTTCCGCGAGTTTCGACCCCGCCCGGGAGCGAGCTCGGCGCCGATCCTGCCCCGCCGCTCCCCGGAGAGCTCGACCGGTTCGGTTCCGCTCGGATCGGACCCCGCCCGCGAGCGCCGCTCGGCTCGACGAGCTCGAATGGGATCCCGTCCGCGGGCGAGCTGGGCGTGGCTACACGTATGACCCGAATGTAATTTTTTTTTTTTTTTTTTTTTTTTTTAACTCTGGTTTTTTCGTTCTTATCCTCGTACGGAGCCTCCTTTGTTCATTTTTTTTCCGCGAGTTTCGACCCCGCCCGGGAGCGAGCTCGGCGCCGATCCCGCCTCGCCGCTCCCCGGAGAGCTCGACCGGTTCGGTTCCGCTCGGATCGGACCCCGCCCGCGAGCGCCGCTCGGCTCGACGAGCTCGATGGGGATCCCGTCCGCGGGCGAGCTGGGCGTGGCTACACGTATGACCCGAATGTAATTTTTTTTTTTTAATTTTTTTTTAAACTCTGGTTTTTTCGTTCTTATCCTCGTACGGAGCCTCCTTTGTTCATTTTTTTTCCGCGAGTTTCGACCCCGCCCGGGAGCGAGCTCGGCGCCGATCCCGCCCCGCCGCTCCCCGGAGAGCTCGACCGGTTCGGTTCCGCTCGGATCGGACCCCGCCCGCGAGCGCCGCTCGGCTCGACGAGCTCGATGGGGATCCCGTCCGCGGGCGAGCTGGGCGTGGCTACACGTATGACGCGAATGTATTTTTTTTTTTTTTTTTTTTTTTTTAACTCTGGTTTTTTCGTTCTTATCCTCGTACGGAGCCTCCTTTGTTCATTTTTTTTCCGCGAGTTTCGACCCCGCCCCGGAGCGAGCTCGGCGCCGATCCCGCCCCGCCGCTCCCCGGAGAGCTCGACCGGTTCGGTTCCGCTCGGATCGGACCCCGCCCGCGAGCGCCGCTCGGCTCGACGAGCTCGATGGGGATCCCGTCCGCGGGCGAGCTGGGCGTGGCTACACGTATGACCCGAAAGTAATTTTTTTTTTTTTTTTTTTTTTTTTTTTAATTTAACTCTGGTTTTTTCGTTCTTATCCTCGTACGGGGCCTCCTTTGTTCATTTTTTTTCCGCGAGTTTCGACCCCGCCCGGGAGCGAGCTCGGCGCCGATCCCGCCCCGCCGCTCCCCGGAGAGCTCGACCGGTTCGGTTCCGCTCGGCTTGATCAGCTCTGGTCGCTAGATCACTTGACAAAATTAGGTCAACAGGCAGATCAACTCGGGTCACCAACTAGATCAACTCAGGTCGCAAACTAGATCATCTCGGGTGGCTAGATCAACTCTGCTCGCTAGTCGGTAACTCATACTGCCATAATAAATTAGGTCACTACAACGACTCTGGTCGCTCGGTCGACTAAGGTGACTCAGGTCACTGGGTGGACTTGGTCGACTCGGTCGACTCGATCGACTCGGGTCACCGAGTTGACTCAGGTAGCCAAATCGACTCAGGTCGAGTCAGTCACCTGACCGACCCGGTCGACTCGGGTCGACGCAGTCAACTTGAGTCAACTCAGTTGACTTGGATCACCGGGTCGACTAGGGTGACTTAGGTCGACTCAGCTGACTCGGTTGACTCAGGTCGACTCAAGTCGACTTGGGTTGTCGGATCTACTCGGGCCTCTAGATTGCACGGGTCACTAGATCAACTCAAGTTGCTAGCGAGATCAGCTCAGGTCACCACACAGGTAACCAACTAGATCAACTCGGGTCACTAGATCAGCTTGGGTCACCAGCTAGATCAGCTCTAGTCGCTAGATCACCTGACAAAATCAGGTCACTAACTAGATCAGCCTGGGTCACCAACCATTTCATCTTAGGTCGCCAACTAGATCAGCTTAGGTCGCTAACTAGATCAACTCAGGTCGCCAGATCAGCTCTGGTTGCCAGCCAAAAACTTTGACTGCCATAATAAATTGGGTCACCACAGCGACTCGGGTCACCAGGTCGACTCGGTTGACTCGGGTCACCAGGTCGACTTGGTTGAATCAGGTCACTGGGTCGACTCGGTCGACTCGATGGACTTGGGTCACCAGGTCGACTTGGTTGACTCAGGTCACCGGGTCGACTCAGTCACCTGACTGACTCGGTCGACTCGGGATGACTCAGTTGACTCAGGTCATCGGATCGACTCGAGTCACCAAGTTGACTCGGGTCACCGGGTCGACTTGGGTTGTCAGATCGACTCGGGCCTCTGGATCAGTACGGGTCACTGGATCAACTCAAGTCGCTAGCGAGATCAACTCAGGTCACCACACGGGTCGCCAACTAGATCAACTCACATCGCCAGATCAGCTTGGGTCACCAACCAGATCAACTCTGGTCGCTAGATCACCTGACAAACTTAAGTCACCAGCCAGATTAGCTTAGGTCACCAGCCAGTAACTCTGACTACCATAATAAATTAGGTCACCACAGTGACTCAGGTAACTGGGTTGACTCAGTCGACTCAGGTCGACTCAGTTGACTCAGGTCACCGGGTCGACTCGATCGACTCAGTTGACTCGATTCACCGGGTTGACTTAGGTTACTGGGTTGACACGATCGACTCAGTTGACTCAGGTCATTGGGTGGACTCCGTTGACTTAATCGACTCAGGTCACCGGGTTGACTCAGTCACCTGACTGACTCGGGTCGACTTGGTTGACTCGGGTCACAAGGTCGACTTGGTTGACTCGGGTCATCAGGTCGACTTGGTTGATTCGGGTCATCGGGTCGACTCGGTTGAGTCGGGTCACCAGGTCGACTCAGGTCGACTTGGGTTACCAGATCGACTCAGGCCTCTGGATCAGGATGGGTTACTGGATCAACTCAAGTTGCTAGCAAGATCAACTTAGGTCACCACACGGGTCACCAACTAGATCAACTCTGGTCGCCAGATTAGCTTGGGTCACCAACCAGATCAACTCTGGTCTCCAGATCACCTAACAAAATTAGGTCACTAGCAACTTGGGTCACTGGGTCGACTCAATTGACTCAGGTCACCGGGTGAACTCGGTCGACTCAGTTGACTCGGGTCACCGGGTCGACTCGGTTGACTCGGGTCATTGGGTCGACTCGGTCGAGTCAGGTCACCAGGTCGACTCGATCGAGTCGGGTCATCGGGTCGACTCAGGTCGTCGGGTTGACTCAGGTCAACTCGGTTGACTCAGGTCACCGGGTCGACTCGGTTGACTTGGGTCACCGCATCGACTTGGTTGACTCAGGTCACTGCGTCGACTCGGTTGACTCGGGTCATCGGGTTGACTCGGTTGACTCGGGTCATCGGGTCGACTCGGTTGACTCAGGTCACTGGGTTGACTCAATTGACTCAGGTCACTGGGTCGACTCGGTTGACTCGGGTCACCGAGTCAACTCGAATCGACTTGGGTTGCCGGATCGACTCAGGCCTCTAGATTGGGATGGGTCACTAGATCAACACAAGTCGCTAGTGAGATCAACTCAGGTCACCACACGGGTCACCAACTAGATCAACTCAGGTCACCAAATCAGATTGGGTCACTAGCCAGATCAGCTCTGGTCGCCAGATCACCTCACAAAATTAGGTCGACAGCCAAATCAGCTTAGGTTGCCAACTAGATCAATTCAGGTCACCAGATCAGCTCTAGTCACCAGCCAGTAACTCTGACTGCCATAATAAATTAGGTCACCATAGTGACTCAGGTCGCTGGGTCGACTCGATCGACTCGGGTCACCAGGTCAACTCGGTTGACACGGGTCACTGGGTCGACTCGGTCGACTCTGTTGACTCGAGTCACCGGGTTGACTCGGTCGACTCAGGTCACTAGGTCGACTTAGGTCGACTCAGTCACCTGACTGACTCGGTCGACTTGGGTCGACTTGGTTGCCTCGAGTCATCGTGTTAACTCAGTTGACTCAGGTCATCGGGTCAACTCAGTTGACTCCGGTCATTGGGTCAACTCAGTTGACTCAAGTCATCAGGTCAACTTAGTTGACTCAGGTCACTGGGTCGAGTCGGTCGACGCGGTTGACTCAGGTCACCAGGTCGACTTGGGTTGCCGGATCGACTCGGGCCTCTAGATCAAGATGGATCATCGGGTCAACTCAAGTTACTAGCGAGATCAACTCAGGTCACCACATGGGTCGCCAACTAGATCAACTTGGGTCACCAGATTAGCTTGGGTCACCAGCTAGATCAGCTCTGGTCGCCATATCAGCTTATGTCACCAACTAGATCAACTCAGGTCGCCAGCCAATAACTTTGACTGCCATAATAAATTGGGTCACCATAGTGACTCGGGTCGCTAGGTCAACTTGGTTGACTCAGGTCATAGGGTCGACTCGGTTGACTCAGTTGACTCAGGTCATTGGGTCGACTCAGTTGACTCATGTCACTGGGTCGACTCGAGTCACCAGGTCGACTCGGTTGACTCAGGTCACTAGGTCGACTCGGGTCAACTCAGTCACCTTACTAACTTAGGTAGACTTGGTTGACTTGGGTCACCAGGTCAACTTAGGTCATCAGGTCAACACGGTTGACTCAGGTCACTAGGTCAACTCTGTCGACTCAGGTCACCAAGTCAGCTGGGTCGACTTAGTCAACTCTGGTCACCGGGTCGACTCAGTTGATTCGAGTCACCGGGTCACTGGGTCGACTCGGTTGGCTCGGGTCATCGAGTTGACCAGGTTGACTCGGGTCACTGGGTCGACTCGGTGGACTCGAGTCGACTCGATTGACTCAGGTCGAGTTGGGTTGCCGGCTCGACTCGGGCCTCTGGATCGGGATGGGTCACTGGATCAACTCAAGTCGCTAGCGAGATCAACTCAGGTCACCCAACGGATCACCAACTAGATTTACTCAGGTCGCCATATCAGCTTGGGTCACCAACCAGATCAGCTCTTGTCACCAGATCACCTGACAAAATTAGTTCACCAACCAGATCAGGTTAGGTCACCAATTAGATCAACTCAGGTCGCTAGATTAGCTCTGGTCGCCAGTGAGTAACTCCGACTGCCATAATAAATTGGGTCACCACAAAAACCCTGGTCGCTGGGTCGACTCAGTCAACTCAGTCAACTTGATCAACTCGGGTCACCGGGTCAACTCGGGTCATCGGGTCAACTCGGGTCACTGGGTCGACTCGGTCGACGTGGGTCACCGAGTCGACTTGGGTTGCCGAATCAACTTAGGCCTCGAGTCGACTTGGGTTGACACGGGTCGACCTAGTCGACTCAGGTCACTAGGTTGACTCAATTGATTCAGGTCACTAGGTCAACTCAGTCGACTCTGGTTTACTCGGGTCGACTCGGTCACCTGACCGACTCGGGACACCACGTCGACTCAGTCGACTCGGTTGACTCGGGTCATCGAGTCGACTCGGTTGACTCGGGTCATCGAGTCGACTCGGTTGACTCAGGTCACTCGGTCAACTCGATAGACTCGGGTCACCGAGTCGACTTGGGTTGCCGGATTGACTCAGGCCTCTGGATCAGGACGGGTCACTGGATCAACTCAAATCGCTAGCAAGATCAACTCAGGTCACCACACGGGTCGCCAACTAGATCAACTTGAGTCACCAGATCAACTTGGGTCACCAGCCAGATCAGCTCTGGTCTCCAGATGACCTGACAAAATTAGGTCACTAGCCAGATCAGCTTAGGTCACCCACTAGATCAATTCAGGTTGCCAGCTCAGCTCTGGTCGCCAGCTAGTAACTTTAACTGCCATAATAAATTAGGTCACCACAGCGACTTGGGTCACTGGGTCGACTCAGTTGACTCGGGTCATCGGGTCAACTCGGTCGACTCAGTTGACTTGGGTCACCAGGTCGACTCGGTTGACTCGAGTCATTGGGTCGACTCAGTTGACTCGGGTCACTGGGTCGACTCAATTGAGTCAGGTCACTGGGTCGACTCGGTCAACTTAGGTCATCGGGTCGACTCAGTCACCTAACCGACTCGGTCGACTCAGGTCGACTCGGATCACCGGGTTGAATCGATCGACTTGGTTGACTCGGGTCACCGCGTCAACTCAGTTGACTCGGGTCGACTCGGTTGACTCAGGTCACTGGGTTGACTCAGTTGACTCAGGTCACCGGGTCGACTCGATTGACTCAGGTCACCGGGTCGACTCGGGTCACCGGGTCAACTCGGTTGACTCGGATGATCGAGTCGACTCGGTCGACTCGGATCGACTTGGGTTGTTGGATCAACTCAAGCCTCTAGATCAGGATGGGTCACTAGATCAACACAAGTCGCTAGCGAGATCAACTCAGGTCACCACACAGGTCGCCAACTAGATCAACTCGAGTCGCCAGATCAGATTGGGTCACCAGCCAGATCAGCTCTGGTTGCTAGATCACCTCACAAAATTAGGTCGACAGCCAAATTAGCTCTGGTCACTAGATCACCTCACAAAATTAGGTCGACAACCAGATCAGCTTAGGTTGCCAACTAGATCAATTCAGGTCGCTAGATCAACTCTGGTCGCTAGCCAATAACTTTGACTGCCATAATAAATTGGGTCACCACAGCGACTCGGGTCGCTGGGTCGACTCGGTCGAGTCGGGTCACTGGGTCGACTTGGTTGACTTAGGTCACTAGGTCAACTCGGTCGACTCAGTTGACTCAGGTCACCGGGTTGACTCGGTTGACTCAAGTCACCGGGTCGACTTAGGTCGACTCGGTTGACTTGGGTCACCAGGTCGACTCAATTGACTCAGGTCATCGGGTCAACTCAGTTGACTCAGGTCATCGAGTCGACTCGATCGACTCGGGTCACTAGGTTGACTCGGTCGACGCGGTTGACTCAAGTCACCGGGTTGACTTGGGTTGCCGGATCGACTTAGGCCTCTAAATCGGGATGAGTCACTTGGTCAACTCAAGTCGCTAGCGAGATCAACTCAGGTCACCACACGGGTCGCCAACTAGATCAACTCAGGTCACCACACGGGTCGCCAACTAGATCAACTCAGGTCGCCAGATCAGCTTGGGTCACCAGCTAGATCAGCTCTGGTCACCAGATCACCTAACAAAATTAGGTCACCAGCCAGATCAGCTTATGTCACCAACTAGATCAACTCGGGTCGCCAGCCAGTAACTTCGACTGCCATAATAAATTGGGTCACCACAGTGACTCAGGTCGCTGGGTCGACTCGGTTGACTCAGGTCACAGGGTCGACTCGGTTGACTCAAGTCATCGGGTCGACTCGGTTGACTCATGTCACTGGGTCAACTCAGGTCACCGGGTCGACTTAGTTGACTTAGGTCACCAGGTCGACTCAGTTGACTCAGGTCACCGAGTCGACTCGGGTCGACTCAGTCACCTTACTGACTTAGGTCAACTTGGTTGACTCAGGTCACCATGTCAACTCAGGTCATTGGGTTGACACGGTTGACTCGGGTCACTGGGTTAACTCTATCGACTCGGTTGACTCGGGTCACCGAGTCGACTCAGTCGACTCTGGTCACCGGGTCGACTTGGTTGATTCGGGTCACCGGGTCACTGGTCGACTCGGTTGGCTCGGGTCATCGGGTCGACTCGGGTCACTGGGTCGACTCGGTTGACTCAGGTCGACTGGGTCGACTTAGTCAACTCTAGTCACCGGGTCGACTCGGTTGATTCGGGTCACCGGGTCACTAGGTCGACTCGGTTGGCTCGGGTCATCGGGTCGACTCAGGTCACTGGGTCGACTCGGTTGACTCAGGTCGACTGGGTCGACTTAGTCGACTCTGGTCACCGGGTCGACTCGGTTGATTCAGGTCACCGGGTCACCGAGTCGACTCGGTTGGCTCAGGTCATCAGGTCGACTCGGTTGACTCGGGTTGCTAGCTCGACTTGGGTTGCTGGCTCGACTCGAGCCTCTAGATCGAGACGGGTCATTGGATCAACTCAAGTCGCTAGCGAGATCAACTCAGGTCACCACATGGGTCGGCAACTAGATTTACTCGAGTCACCATATCAGCTTGGGTCACCAACCAGATCAGCTCTTATCGCCAGATCACCTGACAAAATTAGTTCACCAGCCAGATCAGGTTAGGTCGCTAACTAGATCAACTCGGGGTGCTAGATCAGCTCTAGTCGCCAGTGAGTAACTCTGACTACCATAATAAATTAGGCCACCATAAAAACCCCGGTCGCTGGGTCGACTTGGTTGACTCAGGTCACCGGGTCGACTCAGTTGACTCGGGTCATTGGGTCGACTCGGTCAACTCGGGTCACCGGGTCGACTCGGGTCATCGGGTCACTGGGTCGACTCGGGTCACCGAGTCGACTTGGGTTGCTGGATTGACTCAAGCCTCGAGTCGACTTGGGTTGACACGGGTCGACCTAGTCAACTCAGGTCACCGGGTCGACTCAATTGATTCAGGTCACTAGGTTGACTCAGTCGACTCTGGTTGACTCGGGTCGACTTAGTCACCTGACCGACTCAGTTGACTCGGGTCACCACGTTGACTCGGTCGACTCGGTTGACTCAGGTCGACTCAGTTGACTCGGGTCATCGGGTCGACTCAGTTGACTCAGGTCACTCGGTCGATTCGGTTGACTCGGGTCACTTGGTCAACTCGGGTCGACTTAATCACCTGACTGACTTAGGTCGACTTAGTTGACTCGGGTCACCAGGTCGACTCAGTTGACTCAGGTCACTGGGTCAACTCTGTCGACTCAGGTCACCAGGTCGACTGGGTCAACTCAGTCGACTCAGGTCACCGGGTCGACTCAGTCACTTGACCGACTCGGTTGATTCGGGTCACTGGGTCGACTCGGTTGACTCAAGTCACTGGGTCGACTCGATTGACTCGGGTCGACTCGAGTGACTCGGGTCACCGGGTCAACTCGGGTTGACTCGGGCCTCTAGATCAGGAGGGGTCATTGGATCAACTCAAGTTTCTAGCGAGATCAACTCAAGTCACCACACGGGTCCCCAACTAGATTTACTCAGGTCACCATATCAGCTTGGGTCACCAGCCAAATCAACTCTTGTCGCCAAATCACCTGACAAAATTAGTTCGCCAGCTAGATCAGGTTAGGTCGCCAACTAGATCAACTCGGGTTGCTAGATCAGCTCTGGTCGCCAATGAGTAACTCCAACTGCCATAATAAATTAGGTCACCACAGAAACCCCAGTCGCTGGGTCGACTCGGGTCGA
The DNA here is from genome assembly GCA_027943335.1 of Chamaecyparis obtusa. NCBI lineage: Eukaryota > Viridiplantae > Streptophyta > Pinopsida > Cupressales > Cupressaceae > Chamaecyparis > Chamaecyparis obtusa. The sequence continues at coordinate 9,302 of BSBK01012485.1, read as the reverse complement.
CTCGATTGACTCGGGTCATTGGGTCGACTCGGTCAACTCGGGTCACCGGGTCGACTCGGTTGACTCAGGTCATCAGGTCGACTTGGGTCACTGGGTCGACTCGGGTCACCGAGTCGACTTGGGTTGCTGGATCGACTCAGGCCTCAAGTTGACTTGGGTTGACACGGGTCGACCTAGTCTACTAAGGTCTCCTGGTCGACTCGGGTCGACTCAATCGATTCAGGTCACTGGGTCGACTCAATCACCTGACTGACTCGGTCATCTCAGGTCACCATGTCGACTCGATTGACTCTTGTCATCGGGTTGACTCAGTTGACTCAGGTCACTGGGTCAACCGATTGACTCAGGTCACTGGGTCGACTCGGTCACCACACGGGTCACCAACTAGATCAAGTTAGGTAGCTAGCGAGATCAACTCAGGTCACCACACTGGTCCCCAACTAGATCAACTCGGATCGCCAGATCAGCTTGGGTCACCAGCCAGATCAGCTGTGGTCGCCAGATCAGCTTGGGTCACCACATTGACTCAGGTCGCCACATTACTTGGCCAACTCGGGTCACCAGCCAGATCAACTCAGGTGACTCGGTTGACTCAGGTTATCGGGTCGACTCGGGTCGACTTGGGTTGCCAGATCAACTCGGGCCTCGAGTCGACTTGGGTTGACTTGGGTCACCAGGTCGATGCGGGTTGTCAGGTCAACACGAGTCACCGGTTCGACATGGGTCGCCAGTTTGACACGGGTCACTGGGTCGACACGGGTCACTGGGTCGACGCGAGTCACTGGGTCGACGCGGGTCACTAGGTCGACGCAGGTCGCTGGGTTGACTCGGGTCGTCAAGTTGACTCGGGTCGCCGGGTCAACTCAGGTTATTGGATCGACTCGGGTCTCTAGATCAGGACAGGTCACTTGATCAACTCGGGTCACCACATGAGTCACCAATTAGATCAACTCAGGTCACCAGATCAGCTTGGGTCACTAGCCAAATCTGCTCTGGTCGCCAAATCACCTAACCGACTCGGGTCGCCAGCCAGATCAGCTTGGGTCACCACATCACCTGGCCAACTCGGTTCGCCAGATCAACTCAGGACACGACATCGACTCAGGTAGTTAGCTAGATCATCTCAGATCACCAGATCGCCCGATGAACTCAGGTCGGGTGGGGTCTCTAGATCGAGTCGAGTCACCAGATCAAGTCGGGTCCCGAGCCAGATCAACTCAGGTCACCACATCGACTCGGGTCACCAGCCAGATTAGGTCAGGTCACTAGATAGCCTGACCTACTTAGATCTCCAGTGAGTCTGTCCACTTTTTGAATGATTGACCCATACTCCTCTTCAAGTATTATCATAGTCAAGTCTCCGCTTCTAGCTCGACAATAAGAAGGGCGTGACTCCATGTATGGCCTGAGTGATTTTTTTTTAACTCTGGTTTTTTCATTCTTTTTGTCGTAGGGAGCCTCCTTTGTCTATTTTTTTTACAACTTTTGACCTCGCTCACGATCAAGCTAGGCCAACTCATTTAAACTTGGATCGCATAAATCTAATATGCACAATAGTAATGTTGATGAGTATGCAAACACATGAAGTCATCTCAGTATGTCAAGTCCCCCAACTTAGATCACTCGAGTCGCATAAGTAACTCAGATAGCCATAATAAATTAGGTCACCATAGTGACTCGGGTCACTAGGTCGACTCAGGTCACTGGGGTCGACTCGGGTCATCAAGTCAACTCAGGTTGCTGGGTTGACATAGCCGAATCGACTCAGGTCTTTGGATCGGGACGGGTCACTTGATCAACTCGTGTCGCTAGCCAAATCAACTTAGGTCATCACATGGGTCGCCAACTAGATCAACTCGGGTCGCTAGATCAGCTCTGGTCACCAGATCACCTGACCAACTTAGGTCGCCAACCAAATCAGCCTTGATCGCCACATTGACTCAGGTTGCCACATCACCTAGCCAACTTGGGTCGCCAGCCAGATCAACTCGAGTTGCCAGATCGACTCGGGACACCACATCGACTCAGGTAGTCAGCTAGATCATCTTGGATCCCTAGATCGCTCGATGAACTCAACTCAGGTGGGGTCTCTAGATCAAGTCGGGTCACCAGATCAAGTCGGGTCCTGAGCTAGATCAACTTAGGTCACCACATCGACTTAGGTCACCAGCCAGATCAGGTCCCTAGCCAGATCAACTCAGGTCACCACATCCAATATGCACAATAGTAATGCTGATGAGTATGCAAACTCATCAATGAAGTCATCTCAGTATGCCAAGTTGTCAAGTCCTCCAACTTAGATCAGTCGAGTCGCATAAGTAACTCCAACTACCATAATAAACTTAGATCACTCAGGTCGTTAGGTCGACTCGGGTTGCCGGCTTGACTCGGGTCTCTAGATCGCGATAGGTCGCTGGATCAACTCGGGTTGCTAGCTAGATTAACTCAAGTCACCACATCGACTTGGGTCATCACCTAGATCAGCTCAGGTTGCCACATCACCTAACCAACTCAGGTCAGGTCGGGTCACCAGATTAATTCGGGTCACCAGCCAGATCAACTTAGGTTGCCACATCAACTCGAGTATCCAGATAGATCAGCTCGGGTCACCAAATCACCTAACTAACTTAGGTCAGGTTGGGTTAGGTCTCCTGATCAGGTCGGGTCACCGGATCAACTCAGGTCGCTAATTAGATCAACTCGGGTCACTAACATGATCAACTCGGGTCAACACATCAGCTTATGTTGTTAACACATTCCAATATGCCAAGCTGTCTAGTTTGCTAGCTCGGATCACTCGAGTCGCATAAGTAACTCGTATTGCCAAAACAACTTGGGTCACCTAATTAACTCGAGTCATCAGATCGACTCGGGTCGCCAGATCGACTCGGGTCACCGGATCGACTCGAGTCCTCGAATCGACTCGGGTCACCGTATTGACGCAGGTCACCGGATCGACTCAGGTCTCCAGATCAGGATGGGTCGTCCGATCGACTCGGTTCATCGGATCGATTCGGGTATCCAGATAGATCAAATCAGGTCACCAAATCACCTGACTAACTTAGGTTAGGTCGGGTCTCTGGATCGAGTCGGGTCACCAGATCAAATTGGGTCTCCAGCCAGATCAACTCGGGTCAACACATCGACTCGAGTCACCAACCAGATCAACTTGGGTCGCCAGACCAACTCAGGTCAGGTCGGGTAAGGTCTCCAGATTGGGTCAAGTCGCGGGATCATTTCAGCTCGCCAGCCAGATCAACTCGAGTTGCTACATCGACTCGACTCGACTCGCCAACCAGATCAGCTCAGGTCATTAGATCACCTGACCAACTCGAGTCAGGTCGACGGATGAAGTCAGATCGCCAGATCAACTCAGGTCGCCAGCCAGATCAACTCAGATCATCACATCGACTTAGGTCGCCAGCCAAATCAGCTCGGGTCACCAAATCAACTCGGGTCACCAGCCAGATCAACTCGGGTTAACAAATTTGAGTTTTGACCCCACTCGCAAGCGAGCTAGGCTAACTCATTCAAACTTGGATCGCCTCAATCTAATATGCATAATAGTAATACTAACGAGTATGCAAACTCATCAATGAAGTCAACTAAGTATGCCAGCCTGATCAACTCAGGTCAACAAATTGACTCGGGTCACCAACCAGATCAACTCGGGTCACCAGATTGCCAGGCCAAGTTGGGTCGGGTCGGGTTGGGTCAGGTCTCTAGATCGGGTTGGGTCAGTTCTCTAGATCGGGTCGGGTTGCCAGATCAATTCTTGTCGCCAACCAGATCAACTCAGGTCGCCACATCGACTCGGGTCGTCAGCCAGATCAGCTCGGGTCACCACATCACCTAACCAACTCGGGTTAGGTCGGGTCACCCGATCAATTTGGGTCACTAAGTTGGGTGTGACTCCATGAATGGCACGAGTGGTTTTCTTTTTCAACTCTAGTTTTTTCATTCTTTTCATTGTACGAAGCCTCCTTTGTCTATTTTTTTAGGACTTTTGACCCCGCCCTGAGGATCGCCAACGAGCTCGACCGGATCCTGTCCGAGATCTTGCTCGTGAGCGAGCTCACCGGGATCCCGTCGCCAACGAGCTAGGCGTGACTCCATGGATGGCTCTAGTGATTTAAGTTTTTTATAACTTGAAAATTTTGTTCTTTTCCTTGTATAGAGCCTCCTTTATCCATTTTTTCCTACGAGTTTCGACCCCGCCAGCGACCTTGTTAAGTTCTCATCGCAGGTCTTGCCCTACTACCACGAAAGCCTCCCAGCGGTTATATGAAATGACCCCGGGTCATTTCAACACTGCGTCTAACAATAACTAGTCAGACTGCATCAAATGATGTCCACCTCGATCCATGCCAACTCATTCAAACTTGGATCACCTCAATCTAATATGCACAATAGTAATGCTGACAAGTATGCCAACTCATCAATGAAGTCGCCTTAGCATGCCAAGCTGTCAAGTCCCCCAACTTGAATTACTCCAGTCGCATAAGTAATTCGGATCATTGGATCGACTCGCATCGCCGAGTCAACTCGGGTTTCTGGATCGACTCGAGTCCCCAAAACAACTTGGGTTGCCAGTCGGATCAACTCGGGTCACCATCCAGATCAACTCAGGTCGCAAGATCACCTGACTAACTTAGATTGACGAAGTTGCCTAGCCAACTTGGATCGCTAGACTTGCCAGATCGACTCGAATCACTGGAGTCGTCAGATCGACTCAGATCTCTATTTCAAGTCGGCCCTATTGCCACGAAGGCATCCCAATGATAACCAGTCAGATCGCAAGTTAAATCACATCAAATGATGTTCACCTCGATCTGTGCTAACTCATTCAATCTTGGATCACCTCGATCCAATATGCCAAGCTGTCAAGTCCACCAGCTCAGATCACTCGAGTTGCATAAGTAACTCAGATCGCCAGAACAACTCGGGTCACCAGATCGACACAGGTCGTCAAATCCACTCGGGTTGCCGAATCAACTCGAGTCGTCGGATCGACTCGGGTCTCCAGATTAGGACGGGTTGTCAGATCGACTCGGGCCGCCAGCCAAATCTACTCGGGTCCCTACATCGACTCAGGTATCCATATAGATCATATTGGGTCGCCAAATCACCTGACTAACTAAAGTTAGGTCAAGTTTGGTCGGGTCAGGTCTCCGGATTGGGTCGGGTCACCGGATCAACTTGGGTCAACATATCGACTCGAGTCGCCAACCAGAACAACTCGGGTCACCAGATTGCCAGACCAACTCGGGTTGGGTCGGGTCAGGTCTTCAGATCGGGTCAGGTCACGGGATCATTTTGGGTCGCCAGCCAGATCAACTCGGGTCGCCACATCAACTCGACTCACCAACCAGGTCAGGTCGGGTCACCAGATCACCTGACCAACTCGGTCAGGTCGACGGATGAAGTCGGATCGCTGGATCAACTCAGGTCGCTAGCCAGATCAACTTGGGTCACCACACCAACTCAGGCCGCCAGCCAAATCAGCTCAGGTCGCGAGATCAACTCAGGTCAACAAATGTGACTTTTGACCCCACTCACAAGTGAGCTAGGCTAACTCATTCCAAGTCTCTCATGGAAAAGTCCATGACTTCCCATTCCTATACCTATGCTGACGAGTATGCCAACTCATCAATGAATTCGGCTCAGCATGCCAAGTTGTCAAGTCCCCCAACTTGAATTACTCCAGTCACATAAGTAATTTAGATCACCAGAACAACTCGGGTCACCGGATCGACTCAATTCGCCGGATTGACTTGGATCACCGGATCACTAGAGTCGGCAAAGTAACCCAGATCTCTAGGGTCATAACGGGATAGGTATTGTTTACGGATGTAACGACCTCTGAGATGAGCCCAACTCGTCAATCGGAGCCAGCTCGCCAATCTGATTGAGCTAGCCGATCTGAGCCAACTCACCGATTTGAGCTAGCAAGACACCTCTCAAGAATTGAGTTTGAGAACTTCTCCACTAATGAGTTGTCCTCAAGATGTGAACTTGCATCCAGATTAGGACTTGTGGCTTGCACGAGCCAATGTCATGAAGACCTCCTACGTACATGCAACCAATGCATCTCATAGTCCAACATAGTTCTGAACTAGCTCATTACGCCACCATCTCGCACATGTTCCAAGTCTCCCATGGAAAAGTCCCCAACTTCCCATTCCAATACCTAGTTGATTTCACCTCGGATCGAGTCCCCAACAAGATCCAATGCCACTCTGCACAAAGCAGTCCATGCTACTTCATGCAGCTCGAATGACACCTCGACTTGACTCTAAACCTTACCCAGGCCAAAACTATTAACAACTTGTCGCACAACCCCATGAATGCTCCTCGAATCAAGTCCCTGACATGACCCTACTCCTGAGTGCACCAAACAACTCCTTTGTTACACCTCGGATCGAGTCCCTTACATGTCAGTTCAAGTCAGTCGACGTGTTAGCTCTATTTCTAGTATGAGGTGATCTTGTCACATCAACACTACACCCATCCATTGTAAGTTAGCCATACCACCACAAAGTCATCCAACAGTCATTATGAAATGACCCCTATCACATCAAGCTGTGTTGGTTTGTTTCAAGTCGGCCCTATTGCCACGAAGGCATCCCAATGGTAACTAGTCAAATCGCATCAAATGATGTTCACCTCGATCTATGCCAATGCTGCCTATGATTGATTTGCTAGCTCTCTACGGATATTTTTGGATATGCCATTTGATACCTGAATGCTATGCATGGGTTCGTGCATAGACGATTCGAGCTGAGCTTAAGGATGTTGAGTTCTCAAGTGAATATGAATAGGCGAGTTGTTCTATGGAGTAGAACTCAGGAATGCATGATGGATTGAGCTCATCTCGCGGATCCGAGCCAGCTCGTTGATCCGATCCAGCTTGTCGATCTGAGCCAGCTCGACGATCCGAGCCAGCTCGTCAAGTTGAGCCTTTTACGAGATTTAAATTTTTTGCGACCTATCGACGTCGGCAAGCATTTGTATGGGGGAGAAAGACTCGGACTAATAACTTATCCTCGTAGGGGAGGTGTTGTTGGTGGATGTGAGGATTTTTGAGATGAGACCCAAGCTGGAACAAATTCTAGTGCGCATTGTGATTAGAGCTAAGCTAAAGGATATTGAGTTCTCAAAGGAATACAAATAGGCAAGTTGTTTTATGGAGTAGAACACGGGAATGCATGATGGATCCGATCCGATTTGAGCCGAGCCGGCTCGGCGATCCGAGCCAGCCAGCTTGGAAAACCGAGCCGGCTCGCTCGGCAAACCGTGCCAGCTCGCCGATTCGAGTCAGCTCGCTCGGTGATCCGAGCCAGCTCGCTTGGCGATCCGAGCCTTTTACGAGATTTTAAGTTTTTGTGACTTATCGGCGTCGGCAAGCATTTCTACGTGGGAGCAAGACTCGGACTAATAACTTATATAGGGGAGGTGTTGTTGGTGGATGTAAGGATCTTTGAGATGAGACTCGAGATGGAATGGATTCTAGTGCCCATTGTGATTCGAGCTGAGCTAAAGGATGTTGAGTTCTCAAGTGAATACAAATAGGTGAGTTGTTCTATGGAGTAGAACACGGGAATGCATGATGGATTGAGCTCAGCTCGTCGATCCGAGCCAGCTCACGGATTCGAGCTAGCTTGTCGAGCTGAGTCTTTTACGAGATTTAAAGTTTTCGTGACCTATCCGTGTCGGCGAGCATTTCTACGGGGGAGCAAGACTTGGACTAATAACTTATATAGGGGAGGTGGTGTTGGTGGATGGAAGGATCTTTGAGATGAGACCCGAGCTGGAACGGATTCTAGTGCGCGTTGTGATTCGAGTTGAGCTAAAGGATGTTGAATTCTCAAGTGATTACAAATAGGCGAGTTATTCCATGGAGTAGAACACGGGAATGCATGATGGATTGAGCTCAACTCGGCGATCCGAGCCAGCTCGGCGATCCGAGCCAGCTCGGCGATCCGAGCCAGCTCGGCGATCCGAGCCAGCTCGGCGATCCGAGCCAGCTCGGCGATCCGAGCCAGCCCGTCGAGCTGAGTCTTTTACAAGATTTAAATTTTTTGTGACCTTTCGGCGTTGGCGAGCATTTCTACGGGGGAGTAAGACTCGGACTAATAACTTATATAGGGGAGGTGTTGTTGGTGAATGTAAGGATCACTGAGATGAGACCCGAGCTGGAACGGATTCTAGTGCGCGTTATGATTCGAGCTGAGCTAAAGGATGTTCAGTTCTCAAGTGAATACAAAGAGGTGACTCATTCTATGGAGTAGAACATGGGAATGCATGATGGAATGAGCTCAGATCGCCGATCCGAGCTAGCTCGTCGATCCGAGCCACGGGTATGTACGATCCGAGCCAGCCCGTCGAGCTGAGTCATTTATGAGATTTAAATTTTTTGTGACCTTTCGGCGTTGGCGAGCATTTCTACGGGGGAGCAAGACTCGGACTAATAACTTATATAGGGGAGGTGTTGTTGGTGAATGTAAGAATCATTGAGATGAGATCCGAGCTGGAACGGATTCTAGTACGCGTTGTGATTCGAGCTGAGCTAAAGGATGTTCAGTTCTCAAGTGAATACAAAGAGGTGAGTCATTCTATGGAGTAGAACATGGGAATGCATGATGGAATGATCTCAGATCGTCGATCCGAGCTATCTCGTCGATCCGAGCCAGCTCGCTGATCCGAGCCATGGGTATGTAGGTAGTTTTCATGAGATCGGCTCGCCCGGCCCACAAGTCAAACATCGATTCTCTTATTAAGGGTGAGCCCTTGTCTAGCGTTTGGGTCGCTCGGTACAAGCTGTTCGATTTGTAATGTGTGCAAAGCTTTTGGGTTGATATTTGGAAGATTTAAATTTTTTGTGAGCTATTCTCCTCGTTTCACTTGATATTTTTGAAGATTTGAATTATTTGTGAGCTATTCTCCCCGTTTCCCTTGATTTTTTTGGAAGAATTGGAATTTTTGAGAGTTGTTCTCTTCGCCTCAAATTTCTACGGAAGAGCAAGACTTGGACTAATAACTTATATAGGGGAGGTGTTGTTGGTGAATGAAAGGATCTTTGAGATGAGACCCGAGCTGGAACGGATTCTAGTGCGCGTTGTGATTCAAGCTGAGCTAAAGGATGTTCAGTTCTCAAGTGAATACAAAGAGGTGAGTCGTTTTATGGAGTAGAACACGGGAATGCATGATGGAATGAGCTCAGATCGACGATCCGAGTCAGCTCGCTGATCTGAGCCACGGGTATGTAGGCAGTTTTCATGAGATCGGCTCGCCCGGCCCAC
>BSBK01012484.1:0-185079 GCA_027943335.1 Chamaecyparis obtusa | reverse complement strand
TATATATATATGTATATATATATATACATATATATATATATATATATGTATATATATGTATATATATACATATATACATATATATATAATATATATGTATATATGTATATATGTATATATGTATATATATATATATATGTATATGTATATATATATATGTATATATATATATATATATATATATATATATATATATACATATATATATATATATACAATATATATATATATACATATATACATATATATACATACATATATATATATACATACATATATATATATATATATATATATATATATATATATATATATATATATATATATATATATATATATATATATATCTTTGGTTAACAGAAAGCTCCACCTTTCTATTTTTTGAATGTTAATGATTCAATATTTGTATTTTTCTAGACGAGTAAAGGTAACAGAGGCAACAAAGGTTTACATGGTTTCTTTAGATTAATTGACGTAGAGATTTGGTGAAACTTGTCAATTTTTTTTTTAAGGAGTCATATTATGTGATCAAAATACTATGGTTTTCCTCTTTACATAGTATGGTATATAACAAAGTTGATCCAGTGACCATTCCTTTCGAGGTGAGTCATTAACACTCATCCCTTTTTTGGGATACAATTGATTGGAAGAATGATAGAAGACCTTATTTATGGTTAGATAATATCCCTTTGACTAAAATAGAATGGTTTTGTTTTATACTTATCAAATTCATGTGTAAGAGATCTCCATGTACTCTAACAACGATCTTTGCCAAAATAGATGAGTATTTGCAAGAAGATCACTCAGGAAAACAACCTTCTTATTAAAAGTGCATACACAAGGTGGAAAGGAAAGGTATGATATTTATTTGGCTATGCGAGGAGTCCATAAAATTGTAATTAACTAATTTATATAGACATTTTGGCTATGTAAATGAGGGCATGCCCTCATATTTATATTGTAAAACTCTGCATTTCTAGACATCTATCTAGGGCTAGAATGGAGGTTTTTTTGTCCATTCTTTCCTACCAGTGCCTGCACCGAATGGAGACAAATGTATTTCATTTCTTTTATTAATAAAATTATTCTTTGGCCTTGGCCTTTTACCCCCCAAAAAAATTCTTATTAAGTTTTTTGTAAAGTAAAATCAATTTGTATGAAGTCAATTTTTTAAAATTTATTTAAAGGGTTTTTAAAAATATTTTCTTAGATGATAAATTCAAACTTTAAGTAAGGGGCAATTTTGTATTTATTTTTTCTTTTCAACTCTAATTATGTCTACATTGATTCCTGAAATTAAACTAAATTAAATAGTTCTAATTATCATTCATGGAAAAAATATATTTATTTTATTTTTCATTTTAAACATTTACTAGATGTTGCTACTAATCCAACTACCTTTTCTCCTCAAGCCAACGAAGATAGATGGAAGGCTCAAAATGAGGAAGCAATAGGCTTAATTGGGATTTCTATGGTTCCTGACTTATATGTCTTAATTAGAAATTGCACAAAAGCCCATGAAGCGTGGGCAATCTTAAAAAAATACTTATGATAGTACTGACGAGTCACAAAAAAATTAACTTCAAGATCAACTCGAAGACCTCAAGTATACTAATTTTAAAAAAATGGATGAGTTCTTATTAAAATTTAATTCTCTTAAAAGTCAATTAACTGGTTTAGGAGTAACTTTAGCTGAAATTAGATTAATTCATCTTATTCTTAAGAAATGTCTTCCTAGGCAATTTTAGCAGTTCATTACTAATGTGTATTCTCAACTTGCTATTCCTACTTTAGCTACTCAGTTAACTTATGCTATTTTTCAAAATCTATTGCTTCAAGAGGAAGCAAAATTAATTCAATTTGGTATTCTTAAAGGTAGTGAACATGCATTCACGTATACAAATCAGAATCAAAACCATAAATTTAGAACAAATAATCATCATAATAATCATAGTTATTCCAATAACAAATTTCATTATAGGCCATATCATAATAATCGTACTCAAAAGCACACTCCTAATAAAAAGCCCCATTGCACATATTATGGGAAAGATAATCATGTAACTAATAATTGCCTTTAAAAAGAAAACTAATAAAAGGCCCGTGAATCAAAATCATCAAAAGTCTAATCCTAAGAAAGCTAATGGTCATCAATCTCATCATGCATTTACATGTAGCTATAACACTTCTAACCCTTTAGAATGGATTATTGATAGTGGTGCATCTCAGCATGTCACTTCTCATAAAGAAGTTTTTGATTCTTTTCATCTTGACACTTTAAATATTCCTATTCAAATAGCTAATAATCATAGTTGCAAAGTTGAAGGTTTAGGTGATGTGACTGTTTTTAATGGGAAACCCCATGGCATGCTTTATGTTCCTGAATTGAAATCTAATCTTCTTTCTATTGCTAAGTTATGTCAAGATTATAAGATTGAGTTTTATAAGGACATGTGCTATATTATTAATCCTAAAATTGATTATATTTCTTTGATGCAAAAAGAAAATATGGTTGATGGATTGCCTAAAATTGTTCCTTCCAAAACTGTACACATTGGTTGCACGAGTGGTAAGATGCATAGGGAGCCCTTTCCGCATGGTCAATCTTGGAGGGAAAATCATAAGTTGCCCCTCATTCATAGTGACATTTTGGTACCCATGGAGAACAAATCCATCCAAGGATCAAGGTATGCACTTACATTTATTGATGATTTTTCAAAATGAACTTGGATCAATTTTTTGCATAGTAAAAGATTAAGTTCTTGACATATTTATTGAATTTCATATGTTTTTTGAAAGGTAATTTGGTTTTAAGATTAAAATGATTATAATTGACAATGGGAAGGAATAGGTTAATAATTTTTTTCATTCTTATTTGAAATCTTTTGGTATTAAACATGAGCTTACCATTCCTTATACACCACAACAAAATGGTGTAGTGGAAAGGAAGCATAGAACTATTGTTGAAATGGCTAGATGCTTACTGCATGCTAAGAATATGGATTATACATTTTGGGCTAAAGAAATGAATTGTGCTACATATCTCCTGCATAGAACTCCTACTAAATATCTAAAGGACATGACTCCCAAAGAGGCTTGGTCAAGTAGAAAGCATAGTTTGCAAAATTTAAGAATTTTTGGTTCAATTTCTTACGTTCATACACCTAAAAAAAGAGACAAAAATTATATGCAAAATATTCTCCTTATATATTTTTTGGGTATGATGAACAAACTAAAGGTTAGAGAGTTTACAATCCTATTACTAATAAAGTGCAAGTTGCAAGAGATATTTGTATTGTAGAAAATGGAGTCCATGATTATTCCAATGTGTAAGATGTTGAATTTAGTGGAAGTAAAATTGTGGTTGTGGAGGACCAACCTCCTTCTCTAAACCCTACTCTTAATGCATCTCTTTCTATTCCTTCTAATGATAGTGATAGTGATACTGATAGTGATAATGGTAATACTAACTGATGAACTACAATTGATTTAGAACCTAATTGAAGATCTGTGATTAGAGATCATTGAGTTGCTGATTAGATATGTAATATGATTAAATCAGTAATATGTTGTCATTGATGTCAACTAGTTTTACAACACTTATCTTGTAAGTTACTATACCGAAACATTTGTAGGAAAGGAGTAAAAAGAGATGAAGAATAGAAATATCTACATGAGGAAGATGTATATGATAGATGAGGATAAGGAATACATTGGGTAACTTATTGATGAGTCTATGACCTTATGTTATTGACTTGATTATGTTTCATTCATCTATGATGAAGAAAAGAGCTGAAAGACACAAGGCAGTGTGGTCGGTTGATGAAGCATTTCAGTATACACCGACGGAGTGTAGTGTATACCAACAACAATATTAATCGAACTTGTGTTCACCGACGCATTTCTTTGTTAACTGAGAAGAAGAAAGGAACTAAATGATTAGTTTAGTCGATAAGGATTGATGAGCTGTAAAGTGTTATGAATTCGAGGTAAGGGATAATGTTTATTACAAAGATCGATGGCTAGCAAAATTCAAGGAAGATCTAAATGATGAAATTAAAACATGTTACTAACACAACAACTGAGGAAGGTTTAAGAAGCAAAATGGATGAAGGAGAATAAGCAAAAAAATCTAATGGAGGAAAAGAAAACGGTTTACTTGTCTATTTAAGAGACTAGAGTTTCACAATGAAACAGATGCCAAAAGAAGGAGACTACAAAGTTATCGCATGAACAAGTTTTCATGTATGCTTGATCAAACTTGTTAAGGAGAATTGAACTACAGAGTTTACTAAGCGTCAGGAAGCTATAACCGAGTGATAGTAAGTTAATTGAAATTGATTGAAACATAATAGATACATTGATTAGAGGATTTGAATGAGCTTAAGAATGGATCTGATAATTTTCAATTGAAGTTGTGTTGTATTCAGATCAAATTGCTATTACATTTTAACCATTGTAAACAAAGAAATCTCTTAACTAAGTGGACTAGGAAAGTCTTTTATGTATCATTCATAGAATGAACATTGTTATCCTGTCAACCTCATAGTGAATGCTGGTTGGACGATAACTATTGGTCTGAAATCCTCTAACAAGGTCACACCTAATAGTGTGTTTGTAACCTTTAATAGGGTTGGGTCTTCACTGACCTCACTTCAAAAGAGTGAACAATTTTTGGGTTGCTGGTCCCAGGTGGTTTTTCCCTTCACAGGGTTTCCATGTTAAATCTTTTGTGTTATGTGTTCATTGCGGGGATTGTTTGTTATCATACTTTACATATTGCATATTAGATTTGGTTGGTAATCATGATATGTTATTGACTGGTAATCAGTAAAAGCACATATAGTATAGTATTTTATGTTACTGAGCTACAAAAGTTTAAGCAATTTGTTTTTGGATTATACATTTTGATTTGGGACTGTGGATAACTGATTCACCCCCCTCTCAATTATTCTAACAATTGGTATGAGAGCTGTGGTTGCTTGGAATAGAGTTTTAAGGACTTCAGCACAAAGGTCTCAAAATGTTTAAGAGGGAAGTGCCAAAGCTTAACAAGGAGAACTTCACAATATGGCAAAGTTGAATGAAGCTACATGTATCTAGAATTGGGAATTCTACACTAGATCTGATGGAAAATGGATACCTTGCACTGCCCACTGGTCCCCTGACCCTTGATCAACAAAGAGATAGGCATGAACATAATATTACCATGATGGATATTGTTGCTACCTATTTAGATGCTAAATTTGAAGACATCAAGGACTGTGATACTGCTAAGAAGATGTGGGATAAACTTGCACAAATATACAGTGGAGATGTGAATGTCAAGAGAGAAAGAGCCAAAAGCTTAAGAGGAAGATTCGATGACATGAAGATGAAAGAAGGTGAAAACATTGTGCAATACACAAATAGGATAAAAGAGGTAGTTCACGCTATTAGAGCATCAGATGGAGTTATTGATGAAGACACTGTGGTAAGCAAAATTCTAAGAACCTTATTGCCTATCTATGCCATTAGGATATCTGTAATTCATGAAAATAGGTCAGCACCTAACAACACACTCACTCTTGATAATCTAATTGGAAAGCTTACAACATTTGAACTAAATAATTATGATAATAGTGTTGTATTGAATGTTAAATCTGCTTTCATGAATTCTCTGAAGATTGGTAAGTCTAGTGACAGGAATAATAAGGATGATAGTGATGGCAATACTGATGATGAGCTTGATGAACTTGAAGCTCTTATGGATAGAAGGTTACCTAAAGGAAAAGGTAAGATATAGAGGCAAGTTAATTTTAGCATGCTTTAACTATAAAGAGGTTGGCCACATTGCTGCTAGATGTCCACATAAGAAAGATGATGAAAGAACCAAAGACCAATATGAAGGAAGCTACGGGAGAAGAAACAACAGGAGCTACCAACACAACAACAGAGACAACTGAGAAAATAATGATAGAGGTAAAAAGGTATGTTACATAGCAGAAGAGAATGAATCTAAATCTGATTCTGATGATGATGTAGAAGTTGTATTTGTTGCTATGAAAGATGATTCCAAGGAAGAAGAAAAACATGTAGAAACAACATTGATCTCAAAAGTTAATAAAAATAATACATGGATCATAGACAGTGGCTGTACACATCACATGACTGATGATGATGATAAATTTGATCATCTTGAGCAATATAGTAGAGGATCTGTTAAGATGGGTAATGACACACCCTGTATGGTAAGAGGTAAAGGATCCCTAATGATAAATAATAGAATAAAATGTGAAAATGCTTATTGGGTAGAAGGACTGAACTATAATTTTCTAAGTGTGGCACAATTGAACAATTCAAGTCATCGAGTTGCTTTTGAGAGCAAGAAAGTGAAAATTTTTGATGATGGAGGAAGACTAGTTGGAACTGGAGCACAATCAAGAGGTAATCTATTTTATCTTGATATTGATTAGTCTTCTTGCTTGATGATAAAAAATGAAGATGCTTGGTTGTGGCATAAGAGGTTATGCCATGTGAATTTTGATAACATGATTAAGATCAGTAAAAAGAAAAGAGTTAGAGGTTTGCCTAACTTGTCAAAACCTGATCATGTTATGTGTCATGAATGTCAGAAAGGTAAAATGACTAAATCTAGTTTCAAAAGAAAGGATTATTCAAAAAAGAAGATACTTGAGTTGGCTCATACTGACCTATGTGGTCCTATGAGAACTCAGAGTTATTATGGAGATAGATACTTTATTCTTTTTGTTGATGATTATACTAGGTTGATGACTATCATGTTCTTGAAATAAAAATCTGAGGCATTCAAGATGTTCAAGTGGTATAAAGCTAAAGTAGAAAAAGAGACTGGTAAAGAATTGAAATGCTTAAGATCTGATAGAGGAGGTGAATTTATCTCTGATGAATTTACTAATTTCTATAATGAGCATGGTATTAAAAGACATGTCTCTGCACTGAGGACACCTCAGTAGAATGGCATTGCTAAAAGGAGGAATAGGTCAATCATTGACTGTGCTAGGACATTAATGATAAAAAAGAATGTTGCTCAAACATATTGGAGAGAAGCTATCAGCATAGTTGTTTATGTTTTGAATCGAGTACAACAGAAGAAGGACACTAACAAGACACCCTATGAGTTATGGTTTGGACACAAACCCACTGTAAGTTATTTTAGGATTTTTGGAAGTAAATGTTTTATTATGAAAGATGAAAGAAATGGAAAGTTTGACTCAAAAGGTGATGAAGTGATATTTCTAGGTTATTCCATTAAAAGTAAAGAATATAAGTGTTTGAACAGAGTTACAAATAAAATGATTGAAAGTACTAATGTTTGAGTTGATGAGTTTGATGATAAGAATGTAGAGGAAAGAAAAAAGGAACCAGAAGACTATAGTAGATTCACTTACATTGAACAACCTGAGTATCTACCGAAGCTATAGACTGTGAAAACTGGTTAGCAGGAAAGCAACACCAAGGAACAGGAAAGAGAAACCAACGAGCAGGATGGACCTACCGAGAAAGAAAATGAACCTGCACAGGATGAAAAAGAAAGAAGAGATTGTGTACGAGAAATATTTGTTAGAAGACATGATCCTGAGACACAAATCATTGGAGATAGACAAGTTGGCATGCAAACAAGGAGAAAGACAAGACAATGTACATGTCTAGTTTGTGAATGTGAACCGAAGAATGTAAAAGTTGCATTAGAAAATGATGAATGGGTTAATGCAATGAAAGAGGAAATAGAACATATAGAGAAGAAAAAAACTTTGACCTTAGTACCTAGACCTAAAGATAAGAATGTTATTGGTACTAAGTGGATATTCAAGAACAAGCTGAATGAAAATGGAGAGGTAACAAGAAATAAAGCTAGATTAGTATGCAAGGGATATTTACAGGAGGATGGAATTGATTATGGTGAAACATTTTCACCTATTGCTAGATTGGAAGGAGTTAGAATGTTACTTGCATATGCTACACACAAAAAGTTCAAAGTTTATCAAATGGATGTTAAGTCAACATTTTTGAATGGGATACTAGAAGAAGAAGTCTACATAGAACAACCAGAAGGGTTCGTTGATCCAGACAAGAAATATATGGTATGTAGATTACATAAAGCTTTATATGGTTTGAAGCAAGCACATAGAGCCTAGTATGAAAGGCTACATACTTATTTGTTAAGTATTGGATTTGTTAGAACAAGTGAGAACAACAATTTGTATATGAAAGGAGATACTGATGATACTATTCTTATTGCTAAAATATTTGTGGATGATATTATTTTTGGAGGTCAAGATCACATATGTAAAGTCTTTGCTGATGAGATGAGACAAGAGTTTGAAATGTCTATGTTTGGAGAGATTAAGTTCTTTCTAGGACTACAAGTGATTCAATAGAGTGATGGGATATTCATCACACAATCTAAATATATTAAGGAAGTACTGAGAACATTTGGCATGGAAGATGCTAAACTTGTTGCAACACCAATGGCTACTAGATGTAAACTAACCTAGGAAGATGAAACTATAGAGGTGAACCAGACACTATACCAATCTATGATTGGTAAATTAATGTATGTAGTGCATAGTAGACCAGATATAGCACATGCTGTGGGCATTGTTGCAAGATTTTTTACAAATCCTAGGGAGTCACACATGGTTGCTACAAAGAGAATCTTAAGATACCTAAAGAAAATAGCAGATTATGGATTATGGTATCCTAAGGAAGGCAAATTTGAACTCAGAGTCTATACCGATGCTGATTGGGCTAGAAATGTGGATGACAAAAAAAGTACCACTAGAGGAGCATTTTTCTTTGGTGAAAGACTTGTTACATGGACAAGTAAGAAGTAGGCTTGCATTTTTCAGTCTATAGCCAAAGAAGAATATGTCGCTACTACTACAAACTATTCAAATATTGCATATATTAAGAAAGTGTTGAAAGGTATGAATGAGGTAATCACTGAGCCAATGATTATATATTGTGACAACACGAGTGCAATTAATATTTCAAAGAATCTAGTGATGCACTCTAAAACAAAGCATATATCTATTAAGTATCACTACTTAAGAGAACAAGTACAGGAGAAGAAAGTGAAGCTAGAGTTTGTTACATCAAAAGAACAACTTGCAGACATATTTACAAAGCCTCTATCGAAGGACACATTTGAATACTTGAGGACTAGACTTGGGGTCCATCCCCTATCTATTGGTCACTAATGTGATCTGGATATTGCATCAGCCTAATCTTATTAGAATTTCATTCATGTTGATGCAACATAGTTCACACTTTGGATCATGTCTAAGGTTGTGAAAAGTTTGAAGAATTGGAACATATTGGCATATCAGTATACATAAATACATAGGATGCACTAAAGAATAGAGAGTTACATGGTTACTATAGAGATGTATGTTTATTTGTTTCTTTGACATTGTTGTCAAAGGGAGAGATAAACTAATATGAAACAATATGCACTGATGAGAACATTGGAACATCTATCTAAGGGAGAGACAAACTAAAAGAAAGGGAGAGCACTGAAGATCAATTACTGAGAATAGAAGCAGGAACTTGAGAGCTGAAAAGAGCATATTTGTAGAATGTCAAAGCTACATTTGTAATGTTGTTCAGTAACATAGCGATTAAACATATTAAGCTAGGGAGAGCTTGTACAACATTTGTTCACAAAGTTGTAGAATACATGTTTGGTATGTGTATGGTATATTTCATATTACTTGAGTTGCCATCAATGCCAAAGGGAGAGATTGATGAACTACAAATCATTTAGAACCTAATTGAAGATTTATGATTAGAGATCACTGAGTTGCTGATTAGATATGTAATATGATTAAATCAGTAATATGTTGTCATTGATGTCAACTAGTTTGACATCACTTATCTTGTAAGTTACTATACCGAAACATCTGTAGAAAAGGAGTAAAAGGAGATGAAGAATAGAAATATCTACATAAGAAAGATGTATATGATAGATGAGGATAAGGAATACATTGGGTAACTTATTGATGAGTCTATGACCTAATGTTATTGACTTGATTATGTTTCATTCATCTATGATGAAGAAAAGAGCTGAAAGACACAAGGCAGTGTGGTCGGTTGATGAAGCATTTCAGTATACACCAACAGAGTGTAGTGTATACTGACAATAGTATTAACCAAGCTTGTGTTCACTGATGCATTTCTTTGTTAACCAAGAAGAAGAAAGGAACTAAATGATTAGTTTAGTCGATAAGGATTGATGAGCTGTAAAGTGTTATGAATTCGAGGTAAGGGATAATGTTTGTTATGAAGATCATGTTGGATACAATTGTCTGAAGGAGATTGTTGGATTAATTGTGTGTTGTCTTTGGTGTCACAAAAATGTCATATCATTTATCATGTTCAGTCGGTTAGCAAAGTAGATCCCAGTGTTTACCGAGCTCAGTCGGTCAGCAGGCAGTTTTTAGTGTCTACCGAGATCTTTCGGGTGTCAAAGGAAAGTATGGCTGAAAATAGTGTGAATCAAGCTTCCATGGTTATTGAAGGAAAGTTAATGTTTACCAAGTTCAATTGGTCACTGAAGGAAATCTTTTTTAGGATGTGTTTACCGAGAAAGGTCTGCCCAGTAAAGGATTTTGTTAATTTGAGAAATAAAGTTTGTTTATTCCAGCCGACTATTGTAATGAGTGTTAATGTTTGTAATGATTACTAGTGCCAACTTGACAATTTGAATGGTATATATATAGAAGGTCAAGTGTGTGGAATAGAGTGAAAGTGTGGAAGTTTGTGAGTGAACATGCAAATCATTTTGAAGGAAGGTGTGTGAATTTTGAAGGATGGTTAGATATCCTTGAGGAGTAGCAAAGATTTATTTGATCAGGAAGGATCTAGTGAAGAAAAATAGAGATCTGTAATCAACAATTTAGTTGCATCATTATTCAGGTCATTTCATTGTTACTTTCTTACCATTGTAGCAGTGATTTCAAAATCTCTTAACCGAGTTGGTTTAACAACCATTTTGTAAATCCTCTAACAAGGTGATAGTTCTATTGAATTGTTTCAAAGACCTCTTACAAGGCCACTCCTAACAGGGTGATTAAATCCTCTAACAAGGTCACACCTAACAGTGTGTTTTGTAACCTTTTATTGGGTTGGCTCCTAATAGGGCTCACTTCAAAAGAGTGAAAAATAGTAACTAGTTACATTGGTGGTTTTTTCCATATTGGGTTTCCATGTTAAATCTGGTGTCTCTTGTGTTCATGTTATTTTCTTTATGCATGCATGTTAATCACTGATGAATGCTTAAGAATAGTTATAATTAATACTCACTGCAATAATCGAGTTACAACATTTCTTTGTATGTTTACCGAGTAACAATAGCAAATGATTTAATAAGACATCTAAGGGATCTATGGTAATATTTTTGTGGTTAACTGATTCACCCCCCCTCTTAGTTACTCCATCTATATTTCCAACAATTGGTATCAGAGCTTTCGGTGCTTGCAGGAAGGATTTCAAGGACCTAAGCTAAAGATCAAGATGTCTTACAAGAGAGAAATTCCAAGGCTTAACAAAGATAAGTTTTCAGCATGGCAAGGTCTCATGAGACTTCATCTAGCTTCCATTGGTGATTCAGGGTGCAAATATCTTGATCAAGAATATCCAGTTCCTATTGGCACATTAACTGTTGAAGACATTGCAGAGAAAAAGAACCATAACACCATGATGATAGACATTGCATCAGCCCTCAGCTATGAAGAATTTGATGAGATCAAAGACTACACAACTGCTTATGCAATGTGGAACAAGCTAAAGAAAATTTATAGTGGTGATGAAAATGTGAAGAGAGCCAAAGCAGAAAGCCTAAGAGGACAGTTTGATTAGATGAAAATGAGAGAAGATGAAAACATTACAAAATATGTTGAAAGGATCAAGGTAAGTATTAGTGCAATTAGAGCTTCTATAGGAACAATTGATGATGAAACAATTATAAGTAAGGTTCTCAGAACATTACTCCCAATCTATGCAATAAGAGTATCTGCTATTCAAGAAAGAAGATGTGAAGAAAATCACAATATAACTTTGGATGCCTTAGTGGGAAGATTGACAGCCTTTGAGTTGGATAACTATGACAACTATGTTCCAACTTCCAAAATATTGAATCAGCATTTGAGGCCAAACATTCACTTAAGAAGGGCAAGAAAATAAAGGACATCCAGTCAGAAAGTGAAGAAGAATTAGAGGAAAGTTTTGATAGTGATCTTGAAGTTATTGAAGCATTACTTGCAAAGAAATATACTAGAGGTAGAGGTAAATACAAAGGTAAAACTCCCTTAATCTATTTTTCATGTGAAGAAATTGGTCATATTGCAGCTAGGTGCCCAAACAAGCAAAGCAAGGATGAGAAGAAAGGTCACAAGTACAATGGCAAGAAGAATTTCAAATCATTCAAGGATAAAGGTAAGAAAACATGTTTTTTGGCTAAGGATTCTGATGATAGTGAAGAAGAAATTGTCTTCATTGCTGTAAAGGATGAATCTAATGATGATGAAGATGAGATGGCACTTATCTCTCATATAAGAAAAAATGATACATGGATCATAGACAGTGGATGTTCACATCATATGACTAGTGACAGAACAAATTTTGAACACCTTGAAGACTATGATGGTGGTAATGTAAGGTTTGGAAACAATGAACCTTGTTGCATAAAAGGAAGAGGATGAATCTCATTAACCAAAGAACTTATATGTGATAATGCATATTAGGTTGAAGGACTAAAGCATAATCTTCTATGTGTAGCACAACTAATCAACATTGGATTCAAAGTTGAATTCATGCATGGCAAAGCAAGACTACTGGATGACAAAGGAAAACTGATTGGATTAGGCAAACAAACCAAAGGTAACCTGTTTTATCTTGATCTTGGTGAATGCTCATGTTTTATTGCTCAAATTGAAGAAAGTTGGTTATGGCACAAAAGGTTATGTCATGTAAATTTTGATAACATGGTGAAAATAAGAAAATTCAAGAAAGTAAGAGGCATTCCTACTTTGAAGAAACCTGATGTTGGTCTATGCAAGAATTGTCAGATTGGTAAAATGGGAAAGACTAGCTTTAAAAGTAAAAACTATCAGTCTAAAGATATTTTGGAAATTGTGCATACTGATTTATGTGGACCTATTGGAATTGAGAGCTATATTGGAGAAAAATTATTTATTCTCTTTGTTGATGATTACTCTAGAATGATGACTGTTATGTATATAAGAGAAAAGTCAAAAGCATTTGAGAAGTTCAAATGGTATTTGGCAAGAGTAGAAAAGGAAATAGGGAAAAGAATGAAGTGCTTAAGATCAGACAGAGGTGGTGAATTCATCTCGCATGAATTCAATAATTTTTGCATTGAAAGAGGAATCAAAAGACAGGTATCAGCCCCAAGAACTCCTGAGTAGAATGGAATAGCTAAAAGGAGGAACAAATCTATCATGGATTGTGCAAGGACTCTAATGATTGAAAAGAACATTGCTATGAAATACTGGAAGGAAGCTATCAACACTACAGTTCATACCTTGAACCAAGTACAGTTGAAGAAAGACACATTCAAAACTCCTTATGAGTTATGGTATGGCTATAAACCCAATGTAAGTTACCTGAAAGTATTTGGTAGTAAATGTTACATCTTAAAAGAATCTAGAAAAGGCAAATTTGATGTGAAAAGTGATGAAGGAATATTTTTGGGATATTCTTGCAAAAGTAAGGCATATAGATGTCTGAATTTTTCTACTCACAAAATCATAGAAAGTGCACATGTGAAAGTTGATGAGTTTGCAAAAAAGACTGAAGAAGAAAGCAAAAAGGAACCAGAGGATTACAAAAGATTTGTTTACATTGAACCTGATACATTTCCAAACACATCTGTCAATAAGGAGACTGTATCTACCAAGCCCAGTACAGTAACCGAGTCACATGAAGAAGATCAAATCGAGTCACAGGAAGAAGATCAAACTGAGTCACAAGAAGAAGTTCAAACCGAGTCACAAGGACCCGAGTCTCAGTCTGAAGCTATTGAGAAAATATCTACTGAGCCTGAGCAACCAGAACCTGAAGATGAAATTCAAGAAGATGACAATGTAACTCATTCAAGAGGCAAGGAACCTGTATTGGCCAAGTATGTCAGGAGGCATCATACACCAGATCAGATTATTAGAAAAAAATTAGAAGGTACTATGATAAGAAGTAAACTAAAAGGTACATGTTTACTTGCTGATTTTGAACCTAGAAATGTCAAAGATGCATTAGAAAATGAAAGTTGGATTGAGGCTATGAATGAAGAAATAGAACAAATAGAGAAGAACAAAACATGGACTCTTGTACCTAGGCCTAAAGATAAAAATGTAATTGGAACAAAATGGGTATTCAGAAATAAGTTGAATGAAGATGGTCAAGTATCAAGAAACAAAGCTAGATTGGTATGTAAAGGGTATTCTCAAGAAGAAGGTATAGATTATGGAGAGACTTTTGCTCCTGTTGCAAGAT
This sequence comes from Chamaecyparis obtusa, assembly GCA_027943335.1. Taxonomy (NCBI): domain Eukaryota; kingdom Viridiplantae; phylum Streptophyta; class Pinopsida; order Cupressales; family Cupressaceae; genus Chamaecyparis; species Chamaecyparis obtusa. Next base: position 170,547 of record BSBK01012484.1, on the reverse strand, counting down.
TAGAAGGTGTAAGGACTCTACTTGCATATGCAGCACATAAAAAATTTAAGGTATATCAGATGGATGTAAAATCTGCATTTCTCAATGGTATTCTTGATGAAGAAGTCTACATTGAGCAACCTGAAGGTTTTGTTGATCTAGACAAAAAGGATATGGTCTGCGAGTTACACAAATCATTGTATGGTTTGAAACAAGCCCCTAGAGCATTGTATGAAAGATTACATAATTATCTTATTCATATTGATTTCAAAAGAGCTAATGATAACAGTAGTTTGTACATCAAAGAAGGACTAGATAAAAAAATTGTTTTGGTAGAAATATTTGTGGATGATACTGTGTTTACAGGTAATGATGATCAGTGCAAAGAATTTTTAGAGCAAATGAACAAAGAATTTAAAATGTCTATATTTGGTCAGATAAAGTTCTTTGTTGGTCTTCAAATTCAGCTGAGCAAGAATGGTATCTACATTACTCAGTCTAAATACATCAAGGGAATACTTAAGAAGTTTGGTATGGAAGATGCAAAACCAGTTGGTACCCCCATGTGTACTGGACTAAAGCTTACCAAAGATGATGATTCAAAAGAAGTAGATTAGACCTTATACAGATCAATGATTGGAAAATTACAGTATGTAGTTAATACAAGGCCTGATATTGCCTTAGCGGTTGGTATAGTAGCAAGATTCTCAGCAAAACCCAAAGAAAATCATATGATGGCAATCAAAAGAATCTTGAGATACTTGAAAGGAACTGAAGATTATGGCTTGTGGTATAAATTTGGAGGCAATCTGGACTTAAAAGTGGTTACTGATGCTGATTGGGTAGGAAACATTGATGACAGAAAGAGTACAAGTGGTGGAGCATTCTTTCTTAGCAAGAGGTTGGTATCTTGGACCAATAAAAAGCAAAATTGCACATCCCAATCTACAGTAGAAGTAGAATATGTTGCTGCAACAGTAAACTATTCTAATATTGTTTGGTTTAAATAGTTATTGGAAGGCATGAAGGTTGAGATCAAAGAACTAGTTGTTATGTTTTGTGATAATACAAGTGCAATAAATATTTCAAAGAATCCAGTAATGCATTCCAAAACCAAGCACATTGCTATAAAATATCACTTTGTCAGAGAATTGGTGCAGGACAAGGAGATCAGATTGGAATATGTTCATACAAAAGAACAAATTGCAGATATATTCACCAAGCCACTACCTAAGGATGCATTCTTGTATCTTAGAGGTAAGGTAGGGGTCATTCCCCTATCCGAGGCTCACTAAATAAAGTTTTAGTGATGCATCAACCGGAGCATGTTGAAGATCAATTAGTTGATGTAGCTTAGTCAAGGAATCATTGCATATGAATTAGTACTCAAGGTACATTTCTATTTACTTGGTATGTGTTGTCTTTGGCATGTGTTGTCAAAGAGGGAGAGTTTGCTGTCATAATTCAAAAAATTTCTTAAGATTTCTAAGAGGGAGAGTTTTCTTGGAGAGTTTTCAAGAGAAGTTTTCTAACAAAGGGAGTTCTCATAGATGAGAATCAGAATGAAGCTAAGGATATGTTCCTTACACTATGTTTTCTGTGAAATTTCATTGTGCTATGACATGTGTTGCCATCAATGCCAAAGAGGGAGATTGTTGGATACAATTGTTTGAAGGAGATTGTTGGATTAATTGTGTGTTGTCTTTGATGGCACACAAATGTCATATCATTTATCATGCTCAGTCAGTTAGCAAAGCAGTTCCTAGTGTTTACCGAGCTCAGTCAGTCAGCAGGCAGTTTTTAGTGTCTACCGAGATCTTTCGGGTGTCAAAGGAAAGTATGGCTGAAAATAGTGTGAACCAAGCTTCCATGGTTATCGAAGGAAAGTTAGTGTTTACCGAGTTCACTCGGTCACCAAAGGAAATATTTTTTAGGATTAGTGTTTACCGAGCAAGGTCGGCCCAGTAAAGGATTTTGTTAATTTGAGAAAGAAAGTTTGTTTATTGCAACTAACTGTTGTAATGAGTGTTAATGTTTGTAATGATTATTAGTGCCAAATTGACAATCTGAATGGTATATATATAGAAGGTCAAGTGTGTGGAATAGAGTGAAAGTGTGGAAGTTTGTGAGTGAACATGCAAATCATTTTGAAGGAAGGTGTGTGCGAATTTTGAAGGATGGTTAGATATCCTTGAGGAGCAGTAAAGATTTATTTGATTAGGAAGGATCTAGTGAAGTAGAATAGAGATTTGTAATCAACAATTTAGTTGCATCATTATTCAAGTCATTTCATTGTTACTTTCTTACCATTGTAGCAGTGATTTCAAAATCTCTTAACTGAGTTGGTTTAACAACCATTTTGTAAATCCTCTAACAAGGTGACAGTTCTATTGAATTGTTTCAAAGACCTCTTACAAGGCCACTCCTAATAGGGTGATTCAATCCTCTAACAAGGTCACACCTAACAGTGTGTTTTGTAACCTTTTACTGGGTTGGCTCTTAACAAGGCTCACTTCAGAAGAGTGAAAAATAGTAACTAGTTACATTGGTGGTTTTTCCCATATTGGGTTTCCAAGTTAAATCTGGTGTCTCTTGTATTCATGTTATTTTCTTTATGCATGCATATTAATCACTGATGAATGCTTAAGAACAATTATAATTAATACTCACTGCAATAACCGAGTTACAACATTTCTTTGTATGTTTACTGAGTAACATTAACAAATGATTTAATAAGACATCTAAGGGATCTGTGGTATATTTTTGTGGTTAACTGATTCACCCCCCCCTCTCAGTTACTCCATCTATATTTCCAATATATCAATGACTAGAAAAATTCAAGGAAGATCTAAAGGGTGAAATTAAAATGTGTTATTGACACAACAACCGAGGAAGGTTTAAATGATAGAATGAACGAAGGAGAATAAGCGAAAAAATCTAATGGAGGAAAAGAAAATGGTTTACTTGTCTATTTAAGAGACTAGAGTTTCACAATGAAACGGATGCCAGAAGAAGGAGATTGCAAAGTTATCAGATGAACAAGTTTTCATGTATGCCTGATCAAACTAGTTAAGGAGAACCGAACTGTAGAGTTTACCGAGTGTCAGGAAGTTATAACCAAGCGATAGTAAGTTAATGGAAATTGATTGAAACATAATAGATACATTGATCAGAGGATTTGAATGAGCTTAAGAATGGATCTGATAATTTGCAATTGAAGTTGTGTTGTATTTGTGTGTGTGAAAATTGTACCTAATCTGTAGACACAACACTCAGTAAAACATTAGAGGTTAGCTAAAATCCATGATTAGAACTGAACATCTAATAGACTTAAGCATGATCCTCGATAGAATGGAAAAATTTAGTCTTCGACTAAATCCTAAAAAGTGTGCTTTTGGAGTCACTTCTGGAAAGCTCCTAGGATACATCATCTCCAAGAAAGGCATTGAAGTTGATCCAGCTAAGGTCAAGGCTATAATAGAGATGCAACCTCCCACAAATATCAGTCAAATGAGGATGTTGCAAGGCAGAGTTCAATCTATCAGAAGATTCATATCACAACTAGCGGACATATCACAGCCTTTTACAAAAGCATTACATAAAGGTGTGACCTTTGCATGGAATGAAGAATGCGAGAACAAATTTAAACATATCAAGAAGTATCTTTCAAATCCACCTATATTGATGCCTCCTATTCATGGGAAGCCATTAATATTATATGTCTCCGCAACAGATTCATCACTGGGGGCATTGCTAGCACATCATGATGAGAACAAGAAAGAAAGAGCCATCTACTATATCAGCAGAACTTTAGTGGCCTATGAGAAGAACTACTTAATGATAGAGAAGGCATGTCTAGCTGTGATCTTTGCATCGTAGAAACTGAGACACTACATGTTAGCTCATACTACTCATTTGGTAGCTAAAATTGATCCACTGAAATATCTCCTAAGCAAAGCTGCCCTCATAGGTAGACTAGCTAAATGGGTCATGCTCTTGAGCGAATTTGACATTGAATATGTTGAAATAAAAGCTATCAAAGGATAGGTCATTGCTGATCAATTAGCTGAAGCACCACTGTTTGATGATACACCCATGCAAATGGAATTTCCCGATTCCTCTATCATGCACCTCTCTTCTAGAGCATGGCGGTTATTCTTTGATGGCTCCTACACACAGAATGGATCTGGAGCAGGCATATTGTTCATCACTCCTCAAGGATACTCGATACCCAAAGCATTCAGATTAAAGTTTCCTTGCACAAACAATATTGCTGAATATGAGGCACTTCTCAATGGTATGAAAATGGCAATACAGTGGAGAGTTACAGAGATGCACATCCATGGAGACTCACAATTAGTTATCCACCAAGTCAATGATGTGTACCAAACCAAAGATGAAAAGCTCATTCCTTACAAGAGAATGGTAGATGATTTAAAGAAATACTTCATCTCTATCACATTTGAGCAAATACCCAGAATGGAGAATAAGGCTGCCGATGCAATGGCGACATTATATACTCTCTTCCAGCAGCCCGAACATGAACTATGCTATGAGTTCCTGGTGGAAGCCCTATCCTATCCTGCATATGACTCCCCTGAAACCCGCATGATCTGCACTGTTGTAGGTTGACTCATCTCGCTACAAAAATCTATTCTCCTATCTCCACGACCAAATCATCCCTGACTCCTTTAACCATTTTGAGAAACAAAACCTTATCCGATCTGCATCTCGATATGTCATCATTGGTAATGATCTATACAAATGAGGTCTAGATGGTACACTGCTTAGATGTTTAGAATGGGAAGAGTCTCAACGTGCATTAGAGGAAGTCCACAAGGGTATATGTGGGTCACACTCAAACGGTTTAACGTTAGCTCAAAAACTTATTAGGGCTGGGTACTATTGGCCTGAAATGGAGAAAGAGGCTATTAAATTTGCTAAAAACTGTCAATAGTGTCAAGTACATGGCAACTTGATTCATGCTCTAGGGAGAGATCTGATTCCCTTTACTACACAATGGCCTTTTCAATAATGGGCATTTGATCTCATAGGTGCTATCCATCTGCACTCTTCTAATGGACATACCCATATAATCACAGCCACATATTATTTTACAAAATGGGTAGAAGCAGTTCCTCTAACACAAGCAACGGGGAAACAGATCTCTATGTTCATCCTGAACTACATCATTTACAGATATGGGATCCCTCACTCTATAATCACAGATAACGGGGGACAATTCAAAAACAAGGATCTAGATGACTTATGTGCTAAATTCAAGATTACACAACATTGGTCTTCTATTTACTATCCTCAAGGGAATGGACAAGCTGAGGCTTCAAACAAAAATCTCCTGAAGATCTTGCACAGAATAGTGAATAAAATAGGAAGAGACTGGCATCTCATGATCAATCCAGCTCTCTGGGCATACAGAACTAGTATCAAAATGCCTACAGGGGCTACACCATTCACTTTAGCTTATGGGTCTGAAGTGGTACTGCCTATTAAGGTTGAAATCCCATCACTCAGAATCAGAATGCATGGGCTTGTCACTGATGAAGACTACAGAGTGTCTAGGTTACAAGAACTGGAACTACTAGATGAGTGCAGACAACCAGCGTATGATCATCTCAGAGTGTATCAGAAAAGAATGTCTAGAGGCTACAACAAGAAAGTCCGACACAGAGAATTTTAGGTTGGTGATCTAGTGTTGAGAGAAAATCCTAAAAATCAATCACATCGAGAACGCACAGGGAAGTTCGAACCTAATTGGCTGGGTCCCTTTGTTATCACTACTAATTTTGGCTCTGGTGCCTATCAACTCTCAACGACTGAAGGAGAACAGCTCCGAGAACCAATCAACGTTCTCCATCTCAAGAAATTCTACACCTAAGGCATTTAGTCTATAGTTAAATATCCTAAAAAAATCCTAAAAATTGGAAAAAGTCCTGAAAAAAATGAACATCTTGGTGAGAACCTAGTAATAGGCGCCTTGATGATTCACAAAAAAATAAAAAAATATCAAAAGTACAAAAAAATAAAAAAAAATAAAAAAAATACAAAAAAATGAAAAAGAAGAAAAAGTGCCTTGGTGAAAACTTGGAAACAAGCGCCTTGGTAGGAAAAATATAATCTCTACCAAGATGGTGAAAACCCGGCAAATGGGTGCCACTTGTTCAAAATGCTCCATCTATCAGCACAATCTTGGTCTTTCCCAGCTTTCAGTCTTGCTTTAGTTTGTACATATCTCTCGGTTTGTTTCAACATTTCCAGTTTTCAATAAGTCGGTCTGTACACCAATCAGCTTGCGCATCTGTATCCTATCAATGTTCAAACTTGGGGGCAATCAATGTCATATCTTATAGTCTCCAATGTATCTTAGACGTATCCTATCCAGTCAAAGTCCTTTGAAGCTTCATTTGAGTCAGTCAGTCAGTCTTGTCTCTAGAAAGGATTTTGCATCTATAACAACGCAATCAAACATCAAACTCAAACTGAAAACAATCTGTGCTTCATGCTTTTATCTCCTTGTATGCTTACTGATTCACATTGAGATTTTTTCATATTGTGTCCCTTCGAGCTCTTCGATGATGTCCTTTATAGGATTTAGAGAGTGATGACCGGGGGCATAATCTTTTCTTTGTCTTCTGCTTGTATGTGAAAATCTAACAACTTTGGAAATTATGGATTGAAATGGTGTCTGACTATAAGAGCCTCTATCTTGAATTGGATGGCCATGCGTACCTCGACCATTGATACCCAAAAAATTCAAGGACGTTTGATCTAACTATTGTCTTTTAAAGTAAGTTCTTTCTCCTACTGTGGAACGCGATCTTGCCTAAGGATGTGAATGATAAAAGGTCACTACGAGTAATTCACATTGGATTTAGAATGATCTCTTGACTATTTGATGTGTTTGCAATGCAAGGCGTATTCTGGTCATCATGACGTTTATGTTTTGATGCTTATACAAATTGCTATATCAAAATGGACATGATATTCAGGTCATCCTGGTGTTTGTGCCTTGGTGCTTATATCTACTCTGACATTCCGAAAATAAAATCAATATTCATATATCCATGGTTGTTGACCAGTGGGTGTTGTATTGATTCTTGCGCATACAAATCGATATTCATATGTCTATAGTTTCATAGCTAGTGGGCATTGTATTGATTTATCCATTTACCAAAAAGTTCAATGATGATAACAAATCGACATATGATCAGTGACTAGGTCCTAGGTCTTAGGTTGCATTTCATATTGCATGCTTCTTTGCATTTTTCATCTTTGCATGATCTCACAATGACTAAATGAACTTCAATGCTTAAACAATTCTCCACTTGTCTCTTCAAATCTAACAAGAGTTAAATCTCACACGAAGGTTCTTCCAATGAAATAGCAAGTAGAATCCTTTTCGGGATCAAAATTGAAATCTGAGATCATTTATCTTATTCACTACTTGCATAATCAACCTTCAATTATCACAAAAATCTAGTATTCAACTTAATTGATTAAATTTCATCAAACTATCAAAATTTCAACTTGGTCAACCATGGTCAACTCATGGTCAAACCTAGTCAAATTTGGTCTCCAGGACCTTCCAAACAATGCAGAATGCGTTCTTGGATGTATATAACCACTTCTCAAATCAATTAACATGCTTCTAAACTATCAACGCTGACTTTTTCTTGTCAGATTTCAATTTTAATCCCGAAGGGGGCATGGTATTGCACATCATTCAAAGTCTGTAATCAAATTTGAAATCATATCTTTGCTGAAATCATATCTTTCATTAGTGATCAAGACAAACAATCACGTCTAGTTACTGATTCATCAAAAGTCCTCATCACTTGGGGCAAATCTATCATCACTTGGGGCATATCAGATTCATCAAGATCCATATCAATCTAGTATTCTCCTAATCATGTAAACTGTATCAGTTTTTGCAACCATCGGATCATAGTGTTCTTTCCTTGGTTCTTCAGCAACTGAGGGATTCAGATGTGATACCTGCAAGTTCTGCTAAGACAATCGAGTCTAGAATGGGTCACTCACTTCTTATCAATCCTAAGGTTTGGAATCAGGTGTTTTGACACTCTTTCACAATCAATGGTTCATCGCTGCTATAGTGAACATTATCTCTGGTCATTCAGGACCTATTATCTCCATATCAATTCAATATCAATCAACTCCTATCTCAATATCTTTCAATCGGTTTCTATCTTGAGATCGGTTTATCTTTTGAATCAGTTTCATATCTTTATCAAACACAGACTATCTTTGAACCACTGCGCTTCACATAGTAATTCAAAGAGGGGCAAAATGTAATACCCCAAAAATGGGCTATAAGTTCATTAACCTCCTACATCGACAAATCAAATAAAATCGACATCAAAGTCCTAACCTAAGGCACATCTAAACATCATCGAATCATAATTGATTATCTTAAATTTTGCATCGGGGAATATTCTTAGCAATATTCCTAATTATCTTAATTATCTTTAATTTAATGATTATTTGGCAATAAATCACATTTATCCTAAGTTTGATTAATTGAATATTTTTATATTTAATTAATTAGATTTAATATCTTGCCACTTAATTGTTTAATTAAATTTAATTCTATCTATTATTAATTGTATTATTTAATTTTGACAATAGATCAAAATTCCTATCTTTAATTGATTAAATTCTTATTTAATTAATTAAAGCATGTTGTCATTATTTAATAATATAATTTTTAATAAAAGTTTGAATAAATAGTTAATTAACCCATAAATTAATTATTTATTTCAAAAATCAGTTGAGTTGAGGATAAAACACTTTATTTATTTATTTAATTCTTAATTATTATGCATATTCAAAAGAAACAGTTAAACTCCAAATCAGAAAATCAATGCAAGTTATTAACTTTTTGGAACTCAACATCCTTTTGGAGTTCAAAAAGCTGATCTAAACTCTAATTTGAGTTAAAAAGCTGTTTTTGCATGATTTTGAGAATTAACTATCTTTCATGATCAGATGACTCAAAAATCAAGTTGAGTTAATTTGAGTGATTTATGGCTTTTATCCATGCACCTCCAAAGCCCTAGATTTCTATAAATTAAAGGCTTCAGCTCTTCACAGATCATCTCATATTTTGCACAATCACGCTGGAGAATTGGAGGCTGAGGAATCAACTTGTGAATTCAAAGCTTTGTGAGATCAATTTCAATTGCATAGCTTTTATATCTTAGCATAGAATTTCATAGTTTTCATATCATTGTTAGAATCTTCATTGTTAGATCATTTAGCATCCATAGCATATCAGTTTATCATTCTTATTGCATAGAAAATATAAAAAATATAGATTAATTGCATTCAATCTCATATCTAGATCAATTGCATTCAAATCCTTCATTTAGGTGTCGTCTAGGTCACTGATCTCGATTACAATCTGAGAAAATTAATCTCGCACCTATTAGAAGGCAGTAAATCGCTTGGTTAGTTTAGCTTTCAATTTTGCACGATTTTGATTTTAGCTAACCTCTAATGTTTTACTGAGTGTTGTGTCTACAGATTAGGTACAATTTTCACACACACAGTATTCAGATCAAATTGCTATTACATTTTAACCATTGTAGATAGAGAAATCTCTTAACCGAGTGGACTAGGAAAGTCTTTTATGTATCATTCATAGAATGAACATTGTTATCTTGTCAACCCCATAGTGAATGCTGGTTGGACAATAACTTTTAGTTTTAAATCCTTAACAAGGTCACACCTAATAGTCTATTTGTAACCTTTAATAGGGTTGGGTCTTCACTGACCTCACTTCAGAAGAGTGAACAAGTTTTGGGTTGCCAGTCCGAGGTGGTTTTTCCCTTCACAGGGTTTCCACGTTAAATCTTTCATGTTATGTGTTCATTGTGGTGATTTTTTGTAATCATACTGTACATATTGCATATTAGATTTGGTCGGTAATCATTATATGTTATTGACTGGTAATCGGTAAAAGCACATACAATATAGTATTTTATATTACCAAGCTGCAGAAGTTTAAGCAATTTGTTTTTGGATTATACATTTTGATTTGGGACTGTGGATAACTGATTCAACCCCCTCTCTATTATTCTAACACTAACTTAACTCCTCATGATTCTTCTTCTAGTGATAATTCAGTTTCTTCTAAGAGAAATCCTAAATGGTTTGAGAATTTACTTCGAGAAAGTGATGATTATTTAGTTAGAATGGGTGAATTTAAACCTAGGAGAATTGATTATTGAAATTATGCTTTGATGTCTTTTATTATGAATTCTAATGATCCTAAATCTTTTGAACAAGCTAAAATTTAACCTCATTGGAGAAAAGTTATGCAAGAGGAATATGATATTTCAATTTCTAGTCAAACTTGGGATTTAGTTCCTTTCCCTTGTGGTAAGAATTTAGTTTCATGTAAATGGCTATATAAAACAAAATTAAATTCCAATAATGAATTTAATAAGTTTAAAGATAGACTAGTTGCTAGAGGTTTTTCTCAAATTGAAGGCTTAGATTATAGTGAGACCTTTGCTCCTATTGCTAAAATGCCCACCATTAAACTTGTTCTTTCTTTAGCTTCTAAAATGAATTGGCCTATTTACCAAATGGATGTTAAAAGTGCATTTTTAAATGGTGATTTACATGAGGAAATTCATATGTCTCAATGTCTTGGTTTTTTTAAAGAAGGTAGTGAACATTTAGTTTATAAGTTGAAAAAATCTATTTATGGACTAAAACAATCTCATAGAGAATGGTACTCTAAAATCAATGCATTCTTTATTTCTCAAGGTTTCATTAGAAGCAAAAATGATCCTAATAAATATATTAAACATACTCAAGATTATTTTATCATTATTATCTTATATGTGGATGATGTTATTCTTACTTCAAGTTCAAATAGTTAAATCTCTAATATTAAGTTTTAACTTAATCAAAAGTTTCAAATGAAAGATTTAGAACTCTTAAATTATTTCTTAGGAATGCAAATCTGGAAAACCCAAAAGGCTATTTTTCTATCTCAAAGTAAATATTCTCAAGATTCTAGAGAAGTTTAAGATGAATGATGCTACTTATGTTTCAATTCCATGTAAATTAGGAACTAAGTTGATGATTGATATGCGAACTCTATTTGTGGATGCTACTTTATAAAGACAACTAGTAGGAAGTTTGAATTATTTAACTCTTACTAGACCAGATATTGATTATAGTGTTGGTTTAGTTTCAAGATTTATATCTAAACCTCAACAAACTCACTTTAAAGTTGCTAAAATAATTTTATGATATATTAAAGACACTATTAATTTTGGTTTATTTTATGATGCAAATTATGAATTTCCTTTAAAAATATTTACTGATTTAGATCTAGGTGGAGATCCTAATGATGGGAAATCTACTTGTGGATATTGTTTCTTTGTTGGTTCAGGTGTAATGTCTTGGAAAAGTAAAAAAATAAATTTAATTTCTCTTTGTTCTATTGAAGCTGAATATAAAGGATGTACTAATGCCACTAAAGGATCCTTATAGATTAGAAGATTGCTTAAAGATTTGGGTCTACCTCAACAAGAGCCTACACCATTATATTGTGACAACCAAAGTGCCATTTCCTTAGCTCAGGATCCTATTTTTCATGAAAGGACAAAGCATATTTCTCTCTAACATCACTTCATTACAAAACAAGTTGAAGACAAGAAAGTGTCACTTATCTATTGCAAGGGGGAAGATCAAGTTGTTGATATTTTGACAAAGCATCTTTATAAAGAGAAGTTTCAATTTAATTGTAAAAAATTAGGTTTGCAACCCATTGATGTAAACTCCCCAAGTAAAGATTAGGGGGGGTGTTAGAAGTTTAATCTTTCCTTAGTTGTATTAAATAAGGGATATTTCAAGGAATCCCTACATGTATTTTTTCCTCTAGTACAAGTGTGAAGACATGTAGTTTCTTTGTAATTCCTTTACTAAAGAAATTAGTTTATCCTCCTTAAGAGGATGTTGACACTTTGCACACACTTTGAATTGTGGAATTCATAGATTTGTGAGTTACTTTGTAACTCCTCTCTTCATTTATATTTAAGTGATGCTCCTCTCTCATTTCTACACACATTAATGTTATTGTAAAGATCTCTCTCTCTCTCTCTCTCTCTCTCTCTCTCTCTCTCTCTCTCTCTCTCTCTCTCCGCTTTGCCTCATTCATAATTTATATGGGGTTTTTATTTTCTTTTCCCATTTCAAAAGTTCTTATGTCCCCTTATTGGATCTTTGGGTGATTGCTCAAAGTATTTTCATTTCTCATGGTAACACATTTTTCATCAACAAACTCTCTTGGATCCTTGTTCATTTCCTTTCTCTTTATTTTTCCTTTCATAATCAGAATACTATTTTTCAGAGCAGATTACTATTATGGTACATGTGTGTTGTCAACATGCACAATTATATTTGGATGGTATTGATAGTACATTTAAAGATATGTCATTAAGAGAGAATGTCACTTTTATATTAGTGATAATAAAGAGCATGTGACACTCATTATGTAGAACACTTCTTTAAGAAGCTTTTTGAAAATTTGAAAGAAAGGGTCTTAAAAATTGATAAGATTTTTGTTTGGTCAAATGGATGTGTGGCATAATTGGAATCATCTAGGCTATTTTATGCATTATATATATAATGCATAATGAAAACATACCACATGTTTGGAGTTTCTTTTAGAGTGGACATGGAAAGGGTGAGCATGATGGTGCTAGAGCTTGCATCAAACATTCTCTACAAAATTATCAGATGAATTATCAAGGAGTTCTTATAAAAAATGCACATGATGTTGTTGAATGGTGTAAGTTTGCACCAAACAAGGCTAGTACATCACTGAGAATGGGTCAAGCGATACCACATAGACTATTCTGGGAGATAACATGTAAGTGTGTCTAAATTATACATGTGATATATTCTTGTTTATTTACATCATTTATTCAAATTTTATAAGTGAAATTCATAATTTGATCTCTTTTATGTTATATGTGCATATGTGTGTATGTTTAGGCATGGATAGAAGAACTATGCATGGTTGCAAGAGGATAGAGAAGATAGATTGTCATAATTGGAAGTTGAATACTAGGGATTGCTCATGTTTTTGTTGTCATTGGATTACTAAAAACTATGAGGAATGCAACAATCAAGAACATGGATATGTAGGTGCACAACATTTGGTGCCACTTATTGTTACTAATACAATTGATGAATATGAAGATGAAAAATTTGATGACATTCCTTTGATTTCTACTGATTATGACCATATTTTAGGATTGGTCAAAATTGGTAAGTATAATTTTAATTTACACATGTATATCTAGATCTAGATTGAAGTAAGTATTTAAAGCATTTTTATGTATGAATTTGTTGTGCAAGAGACATATTTGTAGTGATTGTTGAGCCTGGAAATGTAGAAAAAGTTAGTTACTATTTATTATATTGCACTGTAGATAGGATGAAGTTAACCAAACCCAAAGAAAGTGATGGAATGTTGTTTCCCACAGGTTTTCATTCTTTAGATCTTGAATTTATTTGTGTGTACACACATACACACATACAAATATTGATATATATATGTACAATATAGATACATATAGATATACATACATACATACATACATAGATACATACATACAGATATATATATATATATATCTGTGTGTGTGTGTATTTATCTATGTGTCTATATATATATATCAATTTTAAAATTTTTAAAATGGTTTGAATGTTGTTAAAATTTGTGGTGTAGGTTTAGTTATTTTAGAGGGAACATATTTCAAGCAAATCAAAATTGTCCAACATGGGATTCACTTTGTTGATTATCATCTTGAAAATAGGGTGTATCGATATACCCACCTAGTAGTTTCTACCCCCCTTTATTTCCATCCAATTAAATCTCAACATGGACATCGTAAGTGGAGACTAGATAGTGATGTTCAAAAGTTTTAGGTAGGGTACTGAGAGGAGGAGCAGGTGGTGAAGGAGCACCTAGGCTAGTGTTCTAATCCAATTTTGGCTTGTACTGATCCTACCCAGGTCAGAGAGTTAATAGATACTCCAAGAGGATCTAGGTGATGTGGTGTAGTTGGTTGTATGGGTTAGGTTTGGTTTGGCACAATCAAGCTTGGTATAAGAGCTATGTTGCACATGAGAGCTAGTATATCCATAGTGAATGGAATAGAGCCTAAGGTTAAAAAATACCTCAAAATAATAGGAGGAGGATGAAATAAGCCTAAGTGAGTCTTGGAAAATGTTTCTATAACATTCTATGAGGTTTGGAGTGGTGTGGGAGTGAGGAAAAACACTAAGGAGAAAGTTGCTAAAAAGTTGTCATGACAACTTTTGCAACTTTGGCAAAGTTGCATGACAACGTTTGTCCTAATGAGACAAAATTATTAAATTAGGTCAAAATGAGGTCCTAAACACCTACACACATGGGAGAAGCCTATTTAAACCTCAAAAATCTCAAATCCCAAGGTTGGACAAGTTTTGTAACATTTTAGCATAGTAAGCAATCACTGTCTTAGATAGTTAAGGCACAAAATTACTGCTTCAATGCACCAATAGGATCTAATGAATTACTATGTTTTTTTTATTGAAGTATCTTGGTAGTTTTATTAGTTTTGTATCATTTATGTTTAGGAGTGTGAGTTCCTAATTATTTTTGTAAGTTATTTGTTTATTATTTTGTTCCAGCCAGTTCACTGGCATGTACATAGGAATAGTCTTAAAAATTCCCCCATAAAATCCCACTATGTGTTCATCACAACCTTTTAGGAAATGGGAGTGGAGTAAATTTATAGTGTCCATAAGAAAATAGGAGGCATAAATATGAGTTTTTCTATGTTTGTGACCTTTCCCTAGGTGAGCATAGTCATTGCTCGACTAGGAACAAGGAGATGGTTTGTGAAGTTACTTGCAGGGGTGGCTATGAAAGTTGATTCCAAGAATTTGAAGATGAGTATTGAGACTAGATATAGCCCTAATGAAGAGATAGAGGTTTGGACAATCCATTTGGCATAATTTTTTACTCATTAAACAAAGAGCTCGTAGAAGCCCTTAAAACCCTCATCAAACCCTCATAGTTTGGATAGGGTACTATATGGAGGCATAGAGACCCAAGACCGACAAAATATCTTAGGGTTTTATAATTGATTGAAGAATCAAAAATTATTTTAGAAGGTTCTTGAGGGAAACTTTTCAAGAAATCCTAAACACCAAGAATAGGAGACCTAATTGGGGCTAAAGGGCTACAAGGTCAATATAGACAATTTGGTGAAATCGGTAAAGAAAAGATGGAAAGATGTTGAAAAAATATGTCAAGAACTTAAAAGGGAGATGAATTTGATTACCTTTACACACCTAAAAGATTCTACACTTTCTTAGGAGGTTGATTATACTTGGTAAGATGAAAGGGAGCTTGAGAAGGAAAGGTATGTTTGAACATTGATAGGTCACCTAGAGAGTGAGAGTAGTTTTACTCTGATTGAGGACATTGAGATAAGTCCTTAGGAGGAAAGGGAGTACCTTGTGAGACCCTAGTCAAGGTATTTGAGAGTTATTAAGTTAGGAACCTAGGTTGGACCTAATATAGGAGTTTGGAAACTAGTGTGACACTATCAGACTGGTATCACAGCCTAAAAGATTGTGCTAGTGGAGATTGATGCTGTATTCAAAAGAATCAGTAAGTTCATCCAAGATGGTTACAAATGTAGAGTTAACAAAGAAAGTGGAAGACCAAGAGGAGGATAATAGAATCCTTAGGGAAAGGTTAGCATAGATTGAAAGTAAACTTGGTTTAGTAGAGACCGAGACATAAATAATTAGAGAGAAAGTTAGAGGGGTGGAAGATAAGGGTAAAGGGCTAGCAGAAGAAGACAAAGTCCATGAACCAAACCCTGTGCTATAGGAGGAACCATTCTTGAGGGAATTAAAGGCCATTTGTGGAAAGTCCTTATAAGGCATACCATTGTTTAGTGAAAATATGGATGCAAAATTAGTCATGGAGTGGATAGAAGGCATGAAGAACCACTTTGAGTTTGAAGGTATTAGTGAAGCCCAAAGAGTTAGAGTAGTGAAGTCAAGGATGGGAGGAGCGTCCCTCATGTGGTGGAAGTTTGTGCAAGATGAGAGGGTAAAAGAGGTAAATAATCCTATTAATAATTGGAAAGGTATGGTGGAAAAGATCAGAGAGACCTACCTTCCAAATGACTATGACGTACAATTACACAAGAAAAGACAAAACCTAAGGCAAAAAGAACTAGAAGTGAGTGCCTATATAGAGGAGTTCCACAAGCTATGTCTTAGGTCCCATGTGATGGAGGAAGAAATTATAAAAGGTGGATATATATCTAAATGGGTTAAAGTGGAATATACAAGAGGAGATAATCTTCTTGAGTCCAAGGATAGTTCATATTCAACACTACCAAAATTCTCTCAAAGTAGAAGAGAAGCTTAAGAAGAAGTATGATTCAAGATGCTAAGGTAGAGGTATGGGGAGAGATGGAAGAGGTCATAGAGGAGGCTTTGGAGGAAGAAATTTAGAGAAAAGGACCCAGGGCAAGTCTAAGCTCACAAAACAACAAGGGGAAGCAACTAGTAGTAGAGGTGGTTACAACAGGGGTAGATGATCAAGTAGAAATTATAGAGGGAGATCAAGTGGACAAGGAAGAGGATATTATTTCTCCTCCATGAAGTGTTATAATTGTCACCAATTTTTGCATCTTGCATATAGGTGTCCTGAGAAGAGTTCATTATCCCAAGGTGGAGAGAACAGAGTGAGTTATGTTCAAGAGGAGTCCTGAAGTAGTAAGACTTCTGAAGTGGAATTTTATTCAGAGGTGGAAGAAAACCTCATGATTAGGAGAACTCTCATCAAAGAACTAGTCATAGAAGAACCAATTCAAAGGAGATCAATTTTTATAATCAAGTGCAAGATTATAGGTAAGGTTTGCAAGATCATTATTGATTCTATATCTACTGATAATATAGTTTCTAATGAGGCAGTCAATAAACTAAATTTGCAAAGAATACCATATAGTAATCCCTATAGTGTCACTTGGTTGAACAAAGGTCAACATGTGTTAGTAAATGAGAAAGCTTGGGTGGACTTCACTATAGGGAGGTATAAGGATAGGGTGTTGTATGATGTCCTACCAATGGATGCTTGCCATCTTTTATTGGTAAGACCTTGGCAGTTTGATAGGTATGCCATTCACGATGGAGCCAAAAACTCTTACTCTGTCAAGAAGGATGGAGTCACATTTAAAATTCAGTCAATCCTAGAAGAAGGGGAAGTGAAAACATTAGGTCCTAATGTACTCTTGGTGGGAGAAAATGAATTCTTAAACACACCAGAGGAAGGTGAAGGAGTGGGAATTTGTTTAGTGTTGAAGCCTAAAGATGAGAAAGTGGAGAAGAAGCCAGATTTACTCATAGAGGTTCAAGAGTTGTTGGGACAATATAAGGAGATAGTTAGTGATGGAAAACCTCCCACCCTACCACCTAAAAGAGTCATAAGCCCTCAAATATATTTCATTCTAGGAGCCTCATTTCTCAACAAGGTTTCCTACAAAATGACCCCACAATAGAATGAGGAAATTGCCAAACAGATACAAGAGTTACTTGACCAAGATCTAATAAGAAAAAGTATAAGTCCTTGTGCAGTCCCCACTTTCCTAGCCCTAAAGAAAGGAGGTACTTAGAGGTTGTGTATAGATTCTAGGGCCATTAATAAAATCATCATGCATAGGTTCCCAATCTCAAGAATATAAGACTTGATGGATTGCCTTGGAGAAGCCAAGTATTTCTCAAAAATTGACCTCAAGAGTGGGTATCACTAGAAAAGGATCAAGGAGGGAGATGAGTGGAAAATGTCTTTTAAGACCACAAAAGGCCTATATGAATGTGTTGGTGAAAATATTTTTCTTCTTTATTAATTGACTTTTCAAATACTCCATGCATTTTTGAAAACAAATAATTCACGAACAGTTGGGTAAACATGAAATATTGTTTCCCTCAAAATTTGATAAGGTACAACTCCCTTACTAAGATATTAAATGAATTTTAAAACAACTACAAACACATGTACTTTTAACCTAAAAGTATGCAAGGATTACTCCAATACTCTTAGGCATTGAGGTATTTTCAGAAAGTATGAATATGAGAAATAAATAATTTAAAGGAAAGCACGGTTCCTTTAACTACCAGAAACTAAATTCACAAAAGAAACTAAAGACAAGAATTATCTGGAAAGGTTGGTAATCTCAAAGCATCAACAAAACATACAAAGCAGGAGGTATACTAATTCACAAATAAATTAATACACCATAAGTTTAGATTCAAAGATTTAAACTAAGCTTTGTATTAAAATATTTACGCCTGATCAGAGCAAAATCTAAAATCCATAATGATTACTATATCTTCCCATCTAATTGCATTCACAACAAAAATCAAAATACTTCAGAGATAAACTTCTAAAACTAAGTCTACTCCAAACATTCTAACCCCTCAATTGTTTTATGCTCCAGCATATATAGTTTTTCAATCTAAGAGGCCTCCCTGAAAACTCGATGTCTCAGAGAAACAGTAAAACAGTTAAAAACTAGTTTCAAACAAAGCCAAAGTTTTAATGACAACTATCGTTTAAACATGAAAAGCTAAAAAAAAAAATGCAAGGGATTTATGTATCCTCCTTTACTAGTCCTCTAACATGGCAGCCTGCACTAGCTTCTAGGTGTTGGGACTAAAAAATGCAACATGGGTTTTGAGTACCATGTTAAAGTTTCACAGTTTGAAGCCCTTTAAATGCTTTCATTCATATGTACCTGGTTGTCATTTTGAAGCCTATGAGGTGTTCTAGGTGTTTAAAACACTCCATTCAGTATGTGCATGCATTCTGTGATATTATTTTATCATCCTGGATCATTCAATGAAGTCCCATTTTGAGCAAGTGTCAAGTTGCACAATTCTGCCTAAGTGTCAAACAGAGTACAGTAGCCCACTTTGGAGGTCTGCATCTTTTTCCCAATGATTGTTCATAGCATTCTAGTTGTTGAATCATGTTTTAGGTATGAGAGAGAGTCTTCATGCCAATTTTTATCTCCCCATGTGCTCGTTTAGTCGCTTTGCCAGAGCTATTTTATTTGCAGATTGTTAAGTTTTTCTAAGTGTACCTTGTGCAGTTTTGAAGTAGCCTACTTTGAGGTCATGCAAATTGCATCCAGTTAGTGATCAAAAGGAATTGATGGTTGATTTATGTTGTAGAAATGGAAATTTTCTCCCTTGGAAATTTTTAGACCTTTGTCAATCCATTTGACCACCTTGCCTAGTCGATTCCAAATCAGGATTCTGCATTATTATTGCGTTTAGGTTCAAAAGGTGTCTAAGTGCTGACTTTGCAAATTAATATTAGTTGATCACTTCATCATCAAAGCTAGCTACTTGAAGTTTTGTATTCCCTATGTGAAAGTAAATCTATGTCTAAGGTTTCCAATCTTGAGCTGTACATTTGGTGGGTTTGTGAAGGAAAATCCAAAAGAAATTTTCTATAGATTGACAGTGCTAAGCAAAATTATTTTTGCAAAGTTGTTATTTTGAGAAGAGTTATACTTGTCTGCTGATGAAATCCAAATTGTTTTCGAGTTATTGTGTTTGGGTTACCTCAATCCAATGTGGAAACATAGGCAAACAAATGCAAAGTGGGAAAATGTGAAAGATGCCAGATCTCTGCACTGAATAATGAAAGATGAGTGAAGTTTTTTTTAAAAAAACCTCAAGTAAATGATGACTTCATGAGAGATTCTTTTCAGATTTATGCAAGATGTGGAATCATAGACAAATTCAAAGCATGTGGAGAAGAAGAAGATAAAAAAAAAGGTTGAAGGCAAGAGCCAGTTGAATGCAAAAAAAAGTGTGAATGCATAGCCAATCACATTTTTAGCTGTATCTCAAGAAATATGAACTGGGTCAGGCTAAATTTTACTTATGTTTGAGATGACCATGTGTGCATTCTACAACAGAAATTTTAGAAAACCCCAGTTTGAAAATCAAAAGTTATGGTCCTCTGAGTACTGGCAGCAATAAAAAAATCAGTAATGCTTCCAAAAGTTTAGTCCCACATTGCTCAAGAAATGACCATTTTAAGTGTTTAAAAAATATACCACTCACATAATGAAATGAAGAAAGAGAAGGAGGCTCTCAAGAGTGTGCACACCTAGTGCATTGGGATGCATGCTAGTGACCATAAAGCACTAAATTTTGAAAAAAAATATTAGCGAAAAATGTTAGTGGTTAAATCATTGACATTCAGAGAACTAGAGAATGCTCAGTCTCTAAGTCTCCAAGTGCTAGTGGTTAAGTCATTGACATTTAGAGAACTAGAGAATGCTCAATCTCCAAGTCTCCAAATGCTAGTGGTTAAGTCATTGACATTTAGAGAACTAGAGAATGCTCAGTCTCCAAGTCTCCAAATGCTGGCAGTTAAGTCATAAACATTCAGAGAATTAGAGAATGCTTAGTCTCCAAGTTTCCAAATACTGGCTATTAAGTCATAAACATTTAGAGAATTAGAGAATGCTTAGTCTCCAAATGCTAGTGGTTAAAGAAAGGGTTAAATTGGAGCATCTAATCAAATGATGCCACATGGCATATGTGGGGCCCACCCAGATTTAAAAGTTACACAAAAATTTAAAAGGCCTGCATAGTCCAGACTTTAGAAGAATTTTGAAATTTTCAAGAGATTGTAGTTGCTCACATAAAATAATGTTTGGAGCTTTTATTTTTATCTAAATATAGACACGTTATATGTTTTCAAAAATGGGAGAAGACAAGGAATCTGATGGAAATGATTATTTTTAGTTTCAGAAAAGTGGGAAAGAGCAGTACGAGATGGAAATTTTGAGATCAGAATTAGATCAGTTTGGAAATGATTACAGGAATGTGGATTAGTTGAAGAGAATCGGTTGTAGATCAATGTTGAGAGGAATATTTGGAGATATTTTTGTGCTAAGTGGATAGCTGTCAGTTCTGTGTAACTGACCTCATTTTCCTATATCTTTGGTTTTTCTCTCAATTGTAAAAGATGTTGAAAATTTTACTATACAGAGAGGCTTGGCTCAATTGTTAATCTTCTTGGGAATGTTTGCTAGATCTTGAATGTATTGATATATTGATTTCTACTTGAATACAACAGAATTTCCTTGCATGATTTTGTTTGTCTTCCTATTTTAATTCTGATGCTTTTGTGTCTTGAATTTGTAAGGTAGTTTTAGGACACCATTTATAAGGTATTTGTGAATTTAGTCTTTAGTTCCTTTCAAGGAAAGGGTTAAATCTTTAGATGAATTTCTGAAATCTCAGGATTGATACAAGAATTTGATGATTAAATATGTTTAAGAAAGGGTGACTTGTAAGGCAATTCATCTGGATTCTATTTGTGTCTCATTTAGAATATTTATGTGGATATATGTTTCTATTTTTGACTCTCTGCCCTAGGATAAGGCACTGGTCTATCCTCAATTTGCAAGGATTTCATCATCAACTAAAATTTAAATTACTATTTACTTTTCATGTATGTTTCAAAGAGCAGATAAGAATAAGTTTGTATCAAGGATATAAACTAGTGTTATGATCCTTTGAAGAAGTGAATGAAATAGGTACACTCGCCTGTAGCCTAGAGCTCAAAGTGAAGGAGTTTCTCCTTGTTAATTAGTCTTTTTCTTGTGTAGTCAGGAGTCTAGGAATGAGAGAGTTCTATCTAAGCACTCAGGGTTGTGTATTAGGATTCAACAAGAAAATGCACCAACAGATTGGTGACTCTACTAGGGATTAAAATGAATGAAAACAAGTTTAAGATGTCCAATTCCTTGCTTTGCTGAATCATCCCAGGGTCTGGTCTAGTTTGGTAAAAGAGTCAAGTTCTTTTCAAAAAATTGTTATGTTTTCTCACTGAATGTGAGTGGCAACTCTGGTTCTCTATTTGATCAGTGCATTGTAATGAAAGTATTGATGTATTTGTGATCCTGACAAACAATCAATATTCTATTATGGTTGTATTGTGTTTGCTAGTTTTGAAGATGGTTTAGATCTGAGGAAGGTTCTTAGTTGTTTCAGTTTGGTGGCGGCTCTACAAAGTGTTCATCTATGGTGTGAAGAATTTCTTGTCCACATATTTTCTAATCAGCAGATTAGAGTTTCTTAGTATTAGCACTTGAGGTATTCTTATTTCATGCTTTCTCTTATCATGAAAATTAAATGTTGAAAAGCAATGTCTCCATCAAGTGATTTTCAGCACTAAGAAGGAGAAAGGTTTGAAAGTTGTTCATACACTTCACTTAAATAAGTTTCAGCTTGTTAGTAAAAGTTTGTGAAGTGTGTTTGAAGAAGTTAATTTGGTAGAAAGTATATAGGCTTGCTGCAAGTTATAAATTAGAATTATCATTGGTGAATGAGTTCCAAAGTTTCAAAGAATGTCAAATTTCTTTTCATCAAGCATGCAGCCGGTTAGTGAAGTTTCTAGATCTATTTCTACCAAGAGATATATGTCATTATGTTTTGATGGTGTTCATGGTTTCCCAAATGTCATTCCTAATGATATTAGAAGAAGTTTGCCTAAGTTTAATGGGAACCATCTTGTTTCAGCTAGTCATCATGTTCAATTATTTAGTGACTTGATGTGTGACTTTGAAATTGCTCATGAGGATGTGCATATGAAATTGTTTGTTCAAACTTTAGAAAGTGATGCTAGAGACTAATTTTCTTTTCTACCAGTATTTTCTATTTCATCTTGGAATGAGATGCATTCAACATTCATGGAGAAATTTGGAGAAAGGGTAAGCATATCTGATTCTTATAGTAAGTTTCTGAAGATTCATATTGAGAGTGATGAACTTGTCCCTCAATTCAATATCATATTTGCAAATTTTTTGAATGAGATCCCTGAAAGTTATAGACACAATGATCAAGTGTGTGTAAGTGTTTACTTCAATGCATTTGATAAGAAAATGAATTACTTATTGAGGGATAAAGAACCTAAATCATTATATCAGGCATTTATAATTGCAATGGATATTGAAAACAATTTGAAGTATGGATTGACTAGAGGTCATTTTTCCATGAATGTCTATTGGTATAATGAATGTGAAAGAAAAGAAGAATGTAGTGGTCATGCCTTAGTTTCAAATCAACGTATCAACACTTCTGCTTTAGTTTATAATCAAGTTGAAATGTCAAATCAGAATATATGTATGGATGCAGTTGAGTCTTTTTCTATTCATGAAGCATGTGTCCATGATGCTACAACAATAAGATATATTTCATACTTTGATAGAATTGAGCAATGTGCTGATATTTTGAATCATGAATTAGCTACAATAGTGAGTTCTTGTAATGTTGATTATGAACATGATATTTCTAATGTTTCTAGACATGAAGTTGCTGCGTCTATATCTTAGTCTTGTGTAAATGAAGAGGTTGAAAGTTATGTATCTAATGATGAATTTGAAGTTGTTGACCTAACATTTCAAGAAGAGTCGGTAACACAAGATGAAGAATGTGGTTCACATGCATATCCATCATAGTCAGAGGAACATAGTGCTGAAAGTGGTCATTCAAGTGAGAATGATGAAGGTAGTGATGTTGAGATGTCTTCGTATGAGTCGGATGCAACATGGGAAGAAGAAAGTAATGATGGAAGTGAACACTCATTTGAAAGTGAAGGTATGAATTCTTTTTCTAAATTTGAAAATGAAAATGCATCTCAGTTTTTGCATTATACAAATCAATTTGAATATGAAGATTTTGAGAGTGATTTATCCTCAATGTATGAAGATGAGGAAATAGTGATTCAATGTGATACTAATGGTTGAACATGAATATTTGAATGAAAGGTTATCTAATGGTTCTACATTGGATAATGAAATTGCAACATATAGCAGAGAGTTTAGGGGTGAATCATGGTCTTGCCATAATGGTTATCCTAAACAAGATAATGAAGAGGATGTAATTATGGACACTATATGCTTGGTAGGTGATGTTGACACTGAATCTTCATATAATTCTAATTTTTCTTCATATGCTGAGAGTCTCCATGAAAATGAAATGGGTAATGAGTTTAAAGTGTTTACTAATGCTTTATATGATGAGGATTTTGATGATGATCAACCCATTTTTTGTCATAATGTTCAAAGAGGAGTGTTACATGGGGTTATCAATCCATTGTTTGAAGAACACATGGAGGTTTCAGATTTAGTTGAGCTGAGTGTAAATGATGACACACTGTCATACTGTTGTGAGAAATCAAAATGTTCTTCTTCCATATGTGACAGAGTTTTAAATGATGATGTTGCATTTTGTAAGTTTGATGATGAAGTTCTTGATAGAGTTGTATTTGAACATCATCCGGTATTTCATAGTAAATTCAATAATGATTTATGTGATATGAATACTCATCAACATTTTGATTATGAAGGTGCATTGGAAGGTTTTGGTGTGGTTTCAAAATTTGATGATGATGGTATGTGTGAGTATAAATCTGATTATTCATTTGAACTCCAACCGGCTACTCTTGAGGATATGCAAAGTCAAGGTATGAATGATGCTTTTTATCAAATATAGTATGAGAATTTTGTGTTTCCGCTTGATAGCATGCATGAATTAGTAGATGAAGATCAGTTTTAGTTTGATGGTGGTATTCATGAGTATGCTGAGTCTTACTTTCATAGTGAGCAAGATGAAGAAAGTGTTTCAAATTTTTACATGCACTATGAAAATGAAGATAGTTATTTTGTTTTGCCTAATGAGCTGATTGAAAGTATTGATATGCTTGGTGAAACAAATGAGAATAAAATGTCTAGCTTACCTCAAGAAGAAAGAAATAAAAATCAGGTATATGACAGAGGTAAGAAGTTTTAAAAAATTTCTGGTGACCCGATGCCATCATTTGTACATAGTAGGAGTAGTTTTCTTGCTTTCAATAAAGCTGTTCGAGAGAGGTTTTGTGGGGTGGTTTGCTTCTTCCAGAGATCTAAATCCTTTCCATGCCCACAAGGGACATGCATCCATAGTTAGAGCCACTATTGGGACTAAAAAATGCAACATGAGTTTTGAGTACCATGTTAAAGTTTCACAGTTTGAAGCCCTTTAAATGCTTTCATGCATATGTACCTGACTGTCATTTTGAAGCCTATGAGGTGTTCTAGGTGTTTAACACACTCCATTCAATATGCGCATGCATTGTGTGATATTATTTTATCATCCTGGATCATTCAGTAAAGTCCTATTTTGAGCAAGTGTCAAGTTGCACAATTCTGCCTAAGTGTCAAACAAAGTACAGTAGCCCACTTTGGAGGTCTGCATCTTTTTCCCAATGATTGTTCATAGTATGCCAATTTTTGCATCATGTTTTAGGCATGAGAGAGAGTCTTCATGCCAATTTTTAGCTCCCCATGTGCCCGTTTAGTCACTTTGCCAGAGCCATTTTATTTGCAGATTGTTAAGTTTCTCTAAGTGTACCTTGTGCAGTTTTGAAGTAGCCTACTTTGAGGTCATGCAAATTGTATCCAGTCAGTGATCAGAAGGAATTGATGGTTGATTTATGTTTTAGACATGGAAATGTTCCCCCTTGAAAATTTTTAGACCTTGGTCAATCCATTTGACCACCTTGCCCAGTCAATTCCAAATCAGAATTCTGCATTATTACTACGTTTAGGTTCAAAAGGTGTCTAAGTGCCGACTTTGCAAATTAATATCAGTTAATCACTTCATCATCAAAGCTAGCTACTTGAAGTTTTTTATTCCCTATGTGAAAGTAAATCTATGTCTAAGGTTTCCAATCTTGAGGTGTACATTTGGTGGGTTTGTGAAGGCAAATCCAAAAGAAATTTTCTACAGATTAACAGTGCTAAGCAAAATTATTTTTGCAAATTTGTTATTTTGAGAAGAGTTATACTTGTCTGCTGATGAAATCCAAATTGTTTTCAAGTTATTGTGTTTGGGTTACCTCAATCTAATGTGGAAACATAGGCAAACAAATGCAAACTAGGAAAATGTGGAAGATGCCAGATCTCTGCGCTGAATAATGAAAGATGAGTGAAGTTTTTTTTTAAAAAAACCCTCAAGTAAATGATGACTTCATGAGAGATTCTTTTTAGATTTATGAAAGATGTGGAATCATAGACAAATGCAAAGCATGTGGAGAAGAAGAAGATAAAAAAAAAGGTTGAAGGCAAGAGCCAGTTGAATGCAAAAAAAAGTGTGAATGCACAACTAGTCACATTTTTAGTCATAGCTCAAACAATATAAACTGGATCAGGTTGAATTTTACATATGTTTGAGATGACCATGTGTGAATTCTACAAAAGAAATTTTAGAAAAACCCAGTTTGAAAATAAAAAGTTATGGTCCTTTGAGTACTGACAGTAATAAAAAAATTAGCAATGCTTTCAAAAGTTTAGTTCTACATTGGTCAAGAAATGACCATTTCAAGTGTTTAAAAGATATACCACTCACATAATAAAATGAAGAAAGAGAAAGAGGCTCTCAAGAGCATGCACAACTAGTGCATTAGGATGCGTGCTAGTGACCACAAAGCTCTAAATTTTGCAGAAAAATGCTGGCAAAAAATGCTAGTGGTTAAATCATTGACATTCAGAGAACTAGAGAATGCTCAGTCTCCAAGTCTCCAAATGCTAGTGGTTAAGTCATAAACATTCAGAGAACTAGAGAATTCTCAGTCTCCAAGTCTCCAAATGTTGGTGGTTAAGTCATAAACATTCAGAGAATTAGAGAATGCTTCAATCTCCAAGTCTCCAAATGCTAGCGGTTAAGTCATTGACATTTAGAGAACTAGATAATGCTCAGTCTCCAAGTCTCCAAATGCTAGTGGTTAAGTCATTGACATTCATAGAACTAGAGAATGCTTAGTTTCTAAGTCTCCAAATGCTGGTGGTTAAGTCATAAACATTCAGAGAATTAGAGAATGCTTAGTCTCCAAGTCTCCAAATGTTGGCGGTTAAGTCATAAACATTCAAAGAATTAGAGAATGCTTAGTCTCCAAGTCTCCAAATGCTAGTGGTTAAAGAAAGGGTTAAATTGGAGCATCTAATCAGATGATGCCATGTGGCATATTAGGGGCCCACCTAGATTTAAAAGTTACACAAAGATTTAAAAGGCCTGCATAGTCCAGACTTTAGAAGAATTTCAGTATTTTCAAGAGATTATAGTTGCTTACATAAAATAATGCTTGGAGCTTTTATTTTTATCCAAATAAAGGCATGTTATATGTTTTTGGAAATGGGAGAAGACAAGGAATCTGATGGAAATGATTATTTTTAGTTTCAAAAAAATGGGAAAGAGTAGTACGAGCTAGCAATTTTGAGATCAGAATCAGATCAATTTAGAAATGATTGCAGGAATGTGGATTAGTTGAAGAGAATCGGTTGCAGATCAATGTTGAGAGGAATATTTGGAGATATTTTTGTGCTAAGTGGACAGCTGTTAGTTCTGTGTAACTGACCTCATTTTCCTATATCTTTGGTTTTTCTCTCAATTGTAAAAGATGTTGAAAATTTTACTATACAGAGAGGCTTGGCTCCATTGTTAATCTTCTTGGGAATGTTTGCCAGATCTTGAATGTATTGATATATTGATTTCTACTTGAATACAATAGAATTTCCTTGCATGATTTTGTTTGTCTTCTTGTTTTAATTCTGATGCTTTTGTGTCTTGAATTTGTAAGGTAGTTTTAGGACACTATTTATAAGGTATTTGTGAATTTAGTCTTTAGTTCCTTTCAAGGAAAGGGTTAAATCTTTAGATGAATTTCTGAAATCTCAGGATTGATACAAGAATTTGATGATTAAATATGTTTAAGAAAGGGTGACTTGTAAAGCAATTCATCTAGATTCTATTTGTGTCTCATTTAGAATATTTATGTGGATATATGTCTCTCTTTTTGACTCTCTGCCCTAGGATAAGGCACTGGTCTATCCTCAATTTGCAAGGATTTCATCATCAACTAAAATTTAAATTACTATTTACTTTTCATGTATGTTTCAAAGAGCAGGTAAGAATAAGTTTGTATCAAGGATATAAACTAGTGTTATGATCCTTTGAAGAAGTGAATGAAATAGGTACACCCACCTGTAGCCTAGAGCTCAAAGTGAAGAAGGAGTTTCTCCTTGTTAATTAGTCTTTTTCTTGTGTGAGTGAGGAGTCTAGGAATGAGAGAGTTCTATCTAAGCACTCAGGGCTATGTATTAGGATTCAACAAGAAAATGCACTAACACCAGGTCCTGAACATGCTCACCAACTCCCAAGTTGGATGTGAATGTAAACCTTTCAGACTAATCAACTTCACTCGGCACACATTCTTCTCCCACTTGAGCTCCTGGATCCTTTGCAACTATTTGTGAAGCTATCCTCTGTTCAGGAATAACATATACTCTACATGTGCTATTCTTGTAAAATCTCGAGTTGTTGGTTCTTCATTTTCTTTTAGGGCATTCATAACATCTACAAAACTCTTAATCATAGTATCTGCATCTTGATTTCCTTCGTCAATTTGTAGTATGCTTGAAGGATTCACCACCCTAATATCCTTGAGTGTGTTTGTATGCATATCCTTAATTTCTTTCTCCATAGTATGTACATTTGAAATTGTAGCTTTGAAAAGAGAACCCTTCCAGCCTAGATTCTACTTTAGGATGAACAACATGTAAGGGTCGACCAACTTCATTGGATTCTTAGATAGGAACTAAGTTACTCCATAGGCTTCTATTTTTTAAACTTGGGAGACAATAGCTGCACACTTTTCTTCTTCAAATTCCCATCCTGGGATCAAGGTTTGGATCTCCCCCATCAATGCTTCTCCATCTACACAAGTGGATACAAATTCCTGGATGGATGTGCTTCCCTTAGCTATGACACCATTGACACATGTCTTCATTGTCTCTACTAAGAATATGCCTTGCTGCATTTTCTTTAGCAATTTTTTGCTTTCTACAGAGTTTGGGTCAAAATCTCATGGAGACTAAGCCAATGGTAATGCACCTACATCGTTGAGTGAACTAATGAATTTGGCCATAGTGACTACCAGCTGTTTGAGTTCCCACTTTTCTCTTTCATCTTTCTGAGATTGACAAAGCATGTGGTCAGCCAAAAAATTGAATAGATGGTCTCTTGAATCTCTAGTTAGCACACCAAACTCCATTTGTGTAACCTCAAAATCCTTTGCTTCAGGTTCTTGAACTCCTTCCTTGGATTTGAAAGTTGCAATTTCTGTAGTCACTTTTCTTGTGGAGGGATCTATGGTCAGCCTCACATTGCTCTTCATTTTCTTCACCTTAGGAGTGCAGACAATGTATTAAGTAATAATCTCTTTCACTAGAAAAGAGACAAGTTTGAAGCTCCTATTTCTATTTACTGAGTCAACCAACCATGGGGGAATCGAGCTGGAAACTAATCTTCTATTAGTTGTTTTAGAGGGGGTTGTGTTAACCTATTGAACCTTTGGATTATCGGCAGGTACTTCTTGATTTTTCTCTTGGTGCTCAGGCAAGAAAGATATATCTTCATCATTGATATCGATGTTAATAAAATTGGAATCCAGAGATGCCATCTGAGCATGACTTTCAGACCTAGTCTTGGGCCTTGTCTGAGGTGTGGTAGGGTGTCCACCTGGGATTGTTTTCCTTTTGGAAGAAGAGGTTTTACCTACATTAGTGGTTAAAAGAGATGTATTAAATGAAACATGCAACACATCTACCAAGATAGGATCTACATTATGCTCCTCAAGGGGGGGTCTTTTTGCTTTTCCCCATCTTTTCCTTTTTAGCTAGTCTTCTGTGATTTTGAAAATGAACCTAGCTCTCAAATTTATATTGTCCTCTTCTTCTCTTGTCTAGTCTATATCAGAAAAACCTTCTGAACTTGAAACATCATATCCTAGTTCTGTAACCTTAAAAACATCTTCCTTTATTCCATCTGTATCAAATTTTAGTTGCAAAGTCTTAATATGAGGGACTAGTAGTCTGGAATGATCCCTTTTCCTAATTACTTCTTCATCCCTAAGGTCTTCCCACAAATATGGGAGTTTGGTGATGGATGATTACTCAAACTCATAACTTTTATGGCAAAACCCTTATTATCAAAACCTCTCCTTGGGTCATAAAACTGCATATGAAAACTCACCAAATTACTACATATTATTGAGGCATCAATCATACTTTTGTAGACCATATCTCTGAGCTTGATTGGAAACATGGAAGCCCACTTCTCTTCTGGAAGACTATTTTTAATCCTAGTAAAAATTTTCCTAAAAAATTCCACTAAAACAAAGCAATTAAAAGAAACCCTATCAAAACCCCCTATTCTGCTATAAGTGAGCCATGGAAATTGGATGTAGAAACTACCATAGGTTTGAACCAATTTTTGGGCTTCCAAAGAGATCCTCTATTTTGGAGTACTTACTAGCTGGTGACACATTTTTTTGAGGAAAACATCATGGACCCTCCTATAATCCTCAAGGACCCTATCTCTTCTCAGTAAGGGACAATATTAAAAAATATTCAAGTCTTCATTCCAGGGTTCATGATGAATGGCTCCGAGGTCTTGACTACATGAAAGGAAATAGATTAAATATGAGGACATGTAGAACTCCTTCTTTATCACTTGCACTAATTAAGATGATCTCTTAAATAACCATCAATTATCTCCGCCCAATCAAGATTCTATTTTCCCTCCAAAACTATCTCTATAAAATGATACATCTAGTCTAAAAAAGAACTTGTTTTGAACCCTTCACTCAATGCAACAAAACCATTATATCATAAACGTGAGGTTTCATATGATCTTTGGTCAAAACCTTGGGTAACTTGGAACCTCCCTTATAGAATATCTTAGTCCATTTTTGAGCCATATGACTGTGATTTTTGTCGGTCTTTTCCTAAAACTGGGCAAGTGATTGAGTGGGAGTAAAACTAGCAGAAGCTTCCTCAAGTATCTTGAAAACATACATTATGGTCTCTCTGGTTATAGACAAAAGGGTTTGACCTCCACTATTCCTTACACATTTAGATTTAACATCGCAATGGTTTATGCATTGTTGAACTAATTTTGGACTCACTACAACTAGAGGAAAAGCTGCAACTTCAAGTAATCCACTAGACAAGAATTGTAGGCTATACTCTTTCTTTGCAGAGTTTGTCAGATTTCCAACCATTTTTTCTAGTTCAACTCCTAACAAGTCAGTGTTCATAATCACCAGAGCATGACATTTTAGGTTTGTAGGATTTCCAAAGAAATGCATACCAGACTTCATTTTCTCTTCCAAAATCAAACAAAAAACATCACCCTCTTTTGGAAATATACTACCATACAGGAACATGAAACAAAAAGAAGGCTTTTATAACAAATACCTGTGTTTCACCAACTTAAGAAAACAACTTCCTTCTTTCACAGTCAAGACTCCACAATTTCATAATGGAAAGAAGAGAGCTATAGAAGTACTTATAATCAAAATATCATACCTTCTTTCACAGTCAAGACTCCACAATTTCATAATGGAAAGAAGAGAGCTATAGAAGTACTTATAATCAAAATATCATACCACAGAGTAATGACTCGAGTAGCATTAATGATGACATTGATTAGAGTGAAGTGAAAAATGGTGATTTGACATCAGACTACCGCTGAACTTTGCAATCTTTCAAAACATCATTAACTATCTTTAAATGTCACTCCTCCACTCGTGCTTAAGGTAAGTTTCATAGCAATTCAAATCATCAATTCAGTTTTCCCACGCGGTTTCCATATTTTTGAAATTGCCCATACTTTAAAACCAGTAATAACTTCATTATCTCTTTACATTATCCACCTCATCAATTGTCACATCACTCCTTGGTTTTACCGCTATTCCCTTTTGAACTCCTTTGAACTACTTCAAACCAAGGTTCGAAGGGGTTTGAAGTGGTTCACCACTTTATGATGATGTAGACCAGGGTCCCACCTGCATTTACCAACGTTAGAAAAATAATCTTTTGATTGAACTACTTTGAACTACTTTGAACCAGAGCTCAAAGAGGTTCAAAGTGGTTCATAAAATGGATAAGACCAAATGATACTTGACTGGAGGATGCTGACTTTGAAGAAGATGAGCTCGAAGGTTACGCTAGTTGACTCAAAAGATAGGCCAACCTTGAAAAGTTGCTGATGCAAAATTGAGAATGTAGAATGCTGATCTAGGCTTAAATAATCAAAGGGTCGAAGATACTTTTTACATGGCGACTCTAAATGACCCTAACATAATGGTTAGTCATGCCCTTTGGGTTGTCTAATTCCCCTAGAACCTTTATGAGGGTGATGAATGAAGTGTTGAAAGAATATATAGGTAAATTTTTTGTGGTGTACCTTGATGACATCTTGGTTTTTAGTAAGAATAAGGTAGACCATCTTAAGCATTTGTAACTTTTTTTACAAAGACTGCATGATGAGAAGCTAACAATCAATCTAGATAAATGTGAGTTCATGAAGTAGTAGATGGTCTATTTGGGCTTTGTTATTTCATAGGGAGACTTGAGAATGGATCCAAGCAAGGTTGAGGCAATAGTCAACTAGCCAAATACTAGATCTACTACTGAGGTAAGGAGCTTCCATGGTTTGACACAATTTTATATGAAATTTATTAGACAATTTAGTGAGATATGTGCACCAATGTTAGATACTATAAAGGGAGGAATGAAGGATGTACGTTCAAGTGGAGTGAAAAAATAGATAAAGGATTTAAGACCTTGAAAGAGAAGACATCCACACAACCCATACATGTACTACCTAGATTTGACAAGTTTTTCACTATTGAGTGTGATGCAAACAACATGGCCATAGGTGCAGTCCTTAGTCAGGAAGACATACCAATTGTATTTCATAGTGAGAAGCTCAGTGATGAAAAGAAAAAGTACTCTTCTTATGACTTGGAAATATATGCCCTAGTTCAAGCTCTAAGGAAATGGAGGCACTATCTCCTCCCAAGAGAATTTGTGGTGTACACTGACAACCAAGCCTTAAATTTCCTCAATTCCTAAGAAAAAATCAGTCATAAACACATGAAATGGGTAGATTATCTCTAAGAATACACATTCACAATTAGGCATAAGAAATGACAACAAAATAAAGTGCCAGATGCTTTGAGCATAAGAATTTTGACAGTCCAAGAGGTATAGTTAAGGAGTATTAGTCTAGATAGCTTCAAAGAACTTTATCTAGATGATAAGGATTTATTAGCTGCATATGAGGTTTGTAAAGAGGCTCAAAGTTATTTTCACAATGAGTACTCCAAGTTTACTCTTCAATAAGGTATTTTGTTTAGGGGGGGACAACTTTGTGTGTCTAGATGTCCAATTAGAGAGAACCTAATCCAAGAAAAACACAATGGATCACTTAGTGGACATTTTGGTGTTCAAAAAAAACCTTAGAATTAGTTCAAAGATACTATTATTGGCCCAAAATGAACAAAGACATTAGGAAGTATGTGGAGTCTTGTATTGTTTTTCATAAGGCTAAGGGTGTTGGAAATATAGATGGAGTAACTGAGAGAGGGGCGGGGCGGGGGGGGGGGGGTGAATCAGTTAACCACAAAAATATTACCACAGATCCCTTAGATGTCTTATTAAATCATTTGCTGCTCTTACTCGGTAAACATACAGAGAAATGTTGTAACTCGGTTATTGTAGTGAGTATTAATTATAACTATTCTTAGGCATTCATCAGTGATTAACATGCATGCATAAAGAAAATAACATGAACACAAGAGACACCAGATTTAACGTGGAAACCCAATATGGGAAAAACCACCAATGTAACTAGTTATTGTTTTTCACTCTTCTGAAGTGATGCCCTGTTAGGAGCCAACTCGGTAAAAGGTTACAAAACACACTGTTAGGTGTGACCTTGTTAGAGGATTTAATCACCCTATTAGGAGTGGCGTTGTAAGAGGTCTTTGAACAATTCAATAGAACTGTCACCTTGTTAGAGGATTTACAAAATGGCTGTTAAACCAACTCGGTTAAGAGATTTTGAAATCACTGCTACAATGGTAAGAAAGTAACAATGAAATGACCTGAATAATGATGCAACTGAATTGCTGATTATAGAGCTCTGTTCTACTTCACTAGATCCAAACTGATCAAATAAATCTTTGCTGCTCCTCAAGGATATCCAACCATCCTTCAAAATTCGCACACACCTTCCTTCAAAATGATTTGCATGTTCTCTCACAAACTTCCACACTTTCACTCTATTCTTCACACCTTTTAATTCACCACTTGACCTTGTATATATATACCATTCAGATTGTCAAGTCGGCACTAATAATCATTACAAACATTAACACTCATTACAATAGTCAGCTGGAATAAACAAACTTTATTTCTCAAATTAACAAAATCCTTTATTGGGCCGACCTTGCTTGGTAAATACTAATCCTGAAAAGATTTCCTTTAGTGACCGAGTGAACTCGATAAACACTGTGAATTATGCAACATCCTTTGGAGACCGAGTGAACTTGGTAAACGCTAACTTTCCTTCGATAACCATGGAAGCTCGGTTAACACTATTTTCTGCCATACTTTCCTTTGACACCTGAAAGATCTCGGTAGACACTAAAAACTGCCTGTTGATCGACTGAGCTCAGTAGACACACATAATGACTTAATGATATGACATTTGTGTGACATCAAAGACAACACACCATTTAGACAATTGTATCTAACAATCTCCCTCAGACAATTGTATCCAACAAAGGTTACATCATATAATGTAGGTTTTTACTAGTATCTCCCTATTCCAAATAGACCATGGGAATGTCTCAGCATGGAATTTGTGGTTGGACTACCTAAGACAAAGTAGGGCTTGGATAGTATATTTGTGATTGTAGATAGATTCAACAAAATCACCCATTTTGTGCCATGTAAAACTACTCATGATGCTTGTCACATTGCTAACTTATTCTTCATGGAAACAGTTAGGATTCATGGTCTATCTTTGAGCATTGTATTAGAAAATGACTCTAATTTTATGAGTCAATTTTGGAAGACCTTGTGGAAAAAACTTGGCACCAACCTCTCTTTTGGGTCTGCATACCATCCCCAAATATATGGACTAACTAAGGTTGTTAATAGGAGTTTGGGAAATATCCTAAGATGTCTTACCAAGGAGTATGGTCAAAGATGGGACCAAGTCATTTTCCAAGAAGAATTTGCTTATAATGACACCATAAATAGAACCACATGTAAAAGTCCCTTTGAAGTCATCTATGGGATTCATCCAAGAGGAATTTGTGAACTTAGAGAAATAGGGGATAAAGCAATTAGAAGTGGATATGCACAGGACTTTGTTCAGTCCATGATTTAATCAAACAAGCACTTATGGATAGTACCACCAATACCAAGAAAAAAATTTATGAGAGGAAGAAGGGTGTTCAATTCCAAGTTGGGGATCTAGTAATGGTTTATTTTAACAAAGCAAGGTTGTAGAAAGGGGTCCCTAACAAGCTCCAAATAGAAGATTAGACCCTTGTGTTGTCCTAGAAAAATATGGGAGAAATGCATATAAGGTGGAGCTTCTTGTAGATATAGGAATCTCTATTGTGTTAAATGTTGCAAATTTGGTGCCATACAAAGGACCAATCCTATTAGAGGGTCATGGAAAATCTGAGGTTGCAGAAGATGTAGAAACTTGGAAATTACCAATCACACCAAGACCGCAGATAGAGAATATCTTAAACTCTAGGGTAGTTAAGAAGACAAGGTATAAAATATACATGAAATATCTCATCAAGTGGTAGGGAATGGAAAATTCAAAGGCTACATGGGTACCTAAAATAGAGTTTCACAAGTTGGGCATAGATCCTAACTTGATCCGTTCCAATGGGACTTAACCTCTTTTGTTTAGGGGAGAATGGTGTAGGAGCATGTAGGATATAGGCTAGTGTTCTAATATAATTTTGGTTTGTAATAATCCTAGCTAGGTTAGAGAGTTAATAAAGACTCCAAGAGGGTCTAGGTGATGTGGTGTAGTTGGTTTGGCATAGTCACTCTTGGTATGAGAGCTAGTATAGCCACAGTGAATGAAATAAAGCCTAAGATTCAAAAAGACCTCACAATGATAGGAGGAGGCTGAAATAAGCCTAAGTGAGTCTTTTAAAATGTTTCTATAACATTATATGAGGTTTGGAGTGGTGTGGGAGTGAGGAAAAATACTAAGGAGAAAGTTGTTAAAAAGTTGTCATTACAACTTTTCCAACTTTGCAAAGTTGCATGACAAATTTTGTCCTAATGAGACCTAATGATTAAATTAGATCAAAATGAGGTCCTAACCACCTAAACACATGGGATAAGCCTATTTAAACCTAAAAAATCTTAAATCCTAAGATTGGAAAAGTTTTGTAACATTTTAGCATAGTAAACAATCATTGTCTCAGATAGTTAAGGCACAAAATTATTGCTTCAATACACCAGTAGGATATAATGAATTATTTTGTTGTTTTGTTGAAGAATATTGGTAGTTTTAGTAGTTTTTTTTTCATTTATATATAGGATTGTGAGTTCCTAATTAGTTTTGTAAGTTCTTCATTTATTATTTTGTTCCAGCCAGTTCACTGGCCTATACATAGGAACAGTCTTAAAAATGATTTCCCCATAAAATCCCACCATGTGTTTATCAAATCCTTTTGGGACATGGGACTAAAGTCAATTTATAGTGTACATAATAAATTAGGAGGCTTGAAGATGAGTTTTTCTATGTTTGTGACCTTTCCCTAGGCAAGCACAATCATTTCCCGACTAGGAACAATGAGATAGTTTGTGAAGTTACTTGTAGGGGTGGCTATGAAAGTTGATTCCAAGAATTTGAAGATGATTATTGAGACTACATAGAGTCCTAATGAAGAGATAGAGTTTCATCCAATCCATTTGGCATCAATTTTTACTCATTGAACAAAGAGCTCTTAGAAGCCCTTAAAACCCTCATCAAACCCTCATAGTTTGGATAGGGTACTATATGGAGGCATAGAGACCCAAGACCCAAAAAATATCTTGGGGTTTCATAATTTATTGAAGAATACAAAATTATTTTGGAAGGTTCTTAAGGGAAAATTTGCAAGAAAGCCTACAAACCCAAAATAGACAATTTGGTGAAATCGGCAAAGAAACAATGGAAAGATGTTGACAAAATGTGTTAATAACTTAATAGGGAGATGAATTTGATTACCTCCACACCCTTGCAAGATTCCTCACTTTCTTAGGAGGTTTAGTACACTTGGTAAGATGAAAGGGAGCTTGAGAAGGGAAGGTATGTTTGAACATTGATAGGTCACCTAGAGAGTGAGAGTAGTTTTACCTTGATTGAGGACACTGGGAGAAGTCCTTAGGAGGCAAGGGAGTGCCTTGTGAGACCTCGATCAAGGGATTGGTGATTTAGTGAATTATGAACCTAGGTGAGACCTAACAAAGGAGTTTGAAAACTAGTGTGACCCTATCAGGGGGTGAGTTAGTACCATAAAGAATTCACACTTATTCAACTTTATGAACACAAATTGATACCCAGTAAATTACTTATACCGATAATAGTTTTGTCTTTTACTGATAGCTATTATAATTTTTAATCGATAACTAATAATATGCAAATTAAACATACAACTAGAGACACCTAAAATTGTCCATTCACACTAATGTTAATTTTTATTAATATTTTCCCTTAACATTATAGTTGATTTTAATTAATTAACTATATTGTCATATTCCTCTATTTGTTTAATTAAATTTACTTTAATTAAATAAATTCATTTTCCCTTTGTATTTAAATTTTATTTAAATACTACAATATATTAAATTCAATTAGATATATTATCCCTCCATTTCCCTTTATAAAATAAATTTTATTTATTTTATTCCTCCACTAGCCTAAAGCTCTTCTAAACCATGATTAAATTAAGTTTATTTTAATTTAATTTATTTTTCCTTTTTCCTATGCTTACCTTTTTCTAATATTCCTCTAATCTTGATTAAAAGATGGATTACATCTAATCATGTGCACAATCACCTTTTCCAAGGTGGCCACCTCCCCATTTCTTTTCTCCACCAATCATTTTTAAATTCTTTTTTTTCCCTCTCAAATGAAGTTTGACTTTTGCCACATCACCTTTTTCAAACCCTACCTAACATTATTTTGCCTCTTAATCTTAGCCACTCATTTATTTTTGCCTCTTCATCTTAGCCACTCCTCTTTTGCTTCTTAATCCTAGCCATCCATTATTTTGCCTCTTAATCTCCACCGTCCAATTCTTTTCATTTTCTATAAAAGGAGGCCCAACTCCTCATTTTAGATCTAAGGTTCTTTTTCTTCTTAATCTCTTAGCTCTTTCATCTTCTAGTATTCTTAATCATTCTAGTTCTTTTCTTCATTGCAATCTAAAATTTTTCTTAGATATTAATCTTGTTTCATTATCATAGATCTTAATCTTATTTGTATTATCATAATCTAGAATCAATCTTGCATCATCTTAATCTTCATCATTTGTGAAGCTTGGGGCAAGTTCCTCTTACTTATTCTCAATCCCTTCACCATCATCTAGCTTGCATCTCCTATTTTTGCATTTCATTTGTGTTGGGAGACCATATCTACATAATCTCAAAGAGAAAATCAAACAAGGCATTGGGTGCCCTTATTTTAGCTCATCGGAGGTTGTAGTGAAGATTACTTATTTTGTTGCATTTGAAATGACTAACATCTAATGTGATTGTTTGGTGTTTTGGTGTTTTGTATTTGGAGCAAATAGGTCTACATTTTTATTGCATACATTTTGGCATGCGTGGTGGGACCCACATCCTTATTGGATCTACACTCTTGAAGATTTTTCTATGCTAATGCTTGTGTAGGTTGAGTTGAAGACAAAACCCTAGGGTTTTTTTGAAGGATTTGATCATATCTTTCAAATAATTGGGATTTTTGGTCTTAATTTTTTTGGAAGGTGGGGGATCATCATATTATGTCTCAGTCTGAAACTCAAATTTTTCTAATCAATTTTTTGTAAGTTATACTTTTTTTATGATTTTTAATAAAAATTAATTTCTGGTCGCCAATCTCCATATTTTTCAAAAATTTTTACATTTTCGGAAAGGTCTGAGAATTTTACACATGGCATGTTCTTTGTATTTTTTTGTTTTCATAAATCAAGTACCTAGGGCACAAATTAAGGAATTTTTCCAAAATTTTTTACATTTTTGGAAAGCTCTCTATTTTTTAGTAGGGGTCTTTGTTTTGCATTTCTATTTTTGTGGCCAAAATCATATCAAAAAAATTAGATCTTGTTGAATAGGTCAAATGCAAAAAAAATAAAATTTTGTGATGATTTTTCACTTTATTTACACATTGATCAATGCATGGTTGAATTTTCTTGCAAGTTTCTGATATTTTCAATCTTCTAATAGTGGTTTTGCAGAATGATTGACCAAGATTAAGACATTTTGAGACTACTAATCAATTTTTTTTGTAGGACGTTGTTTGAAGATCTTGAAAATATTTGAAACTAATAATTCATTGGTTTTGTAGGTTGCCTTGGAGGTTCAAGCAAACATTGTGTCTACCTTAAGTTGATTTTTATAGGCATCTAGTTTAATTAGGAAGGTTCATTTCTTGTGATTTAATTGGGTAGTAGGAGAGTATGCTCTTTCCTCTTTAAGGGGAAATAAAAAATCTAGACCTACTTAATTTGGTCATTAGAAAGGAATCTTGGGTAAATGAACATGTGCTTGATGTTTTTGGGAGAAACTATGGAGTAGGAGAGTATTCTCTTTTCCTTATGGAAAATCAGAAATCTTGACCTCCATTAGCTATCCATCGTACTTTTCTTGTATTTACCTTTAGAGGGTCTGCCAAGAGAGAAATCTTTTGGGCCAAGTGGGGAACAAGCGAACCCGGCTACTCCACCCCACTATAATCAAAAGCATCCTTCAATATAAAGAGAGGGAAGATGTGGATATTTCTACTTCTAATGCTTCTTCATGTGTAGGGCCTAGTTGCCTAAATCTTGCTAAGCAAGACTACATTTGATTAGGCACTTGTTTACAAGGGAAGTACATTCAACTTATGTAGGGCCGAGAGGTCTAAATCTTTCTTACAAGACTATACATTTTGGGTGCTTGTAGGGCTATAGGCCTAAATTCCACTTGTGGAACTACATGGGATAGTTATGAACAAAGGATCTTACTAGAAACCTAAGGACTTCAAAGCTAACCATTTTAGCCATGTGACTTCCTTTGTGCAAGGATTTATCCAAGTGGACTTACCTGGATCACCCCAAGATACTCACCATATGTGTTCCCTTGAATGCTAAAGCTTGAATGTGGTAATGTGGAAAGATATGCGTTATGAGTATTGATCTCTTCCAATTGATCCATAACTTTCATAGTTCTAGAAAAGGCCATTTAACCACTTAATTATGGGGCTAAGAGCATCAAGTTGTGGACAAAGGTTGGAACACTTCCTTTTTTGACCTTAGGTAGTGTGTGCTTGATGTGTCTTCAATTGTGTTGAGACCCATGTAAATATTTTGGACATGCACATTGCATTATTTATTTTTATGTTCTAATTCAATCCATATAT
The DNA here is from genome assembly GCA_027943335.1 of Chamaecyparis obtusa. Lineage (NCBI taxonomy): Eukaryota > Viridiplantae > Streptophyta > Pinopsida > Cupressales > Cupressaceae > Chamaecyparis > Chamaecyparis obtusa. The sequence goes on along the minus strand of BSBK01012484.1, from coordinate 129,873 downwards.
CCCCTATCATCCAAATCAATCACATAATCCATTCAACTTGTCTTCAAACATCCCAAATCTATCCTTCCTCTTCATCTATTCTTAATCCAAGTCTTATCTACACCATCTTCTAATCTTCCACTTTTGGCTTAGGAGCACCATCATAATATTTGGACTTTAATAATCATCCAAATCCAATCAAATCAAATCCAACTTTGAGGCCTTTCCCTCTCAAATCCAAAATCAAAATCAAATCCAATCATATCAAAATCCTTGAGGCCTTGCCCTTTTAAATCAAAATCCTAATTTTCTCCTAGTCCTAAGTTCATATTTCATCCATGATCCAATCTTTCACTCTTAAATCAAATCTTCCTCTACATCATCATCTTCATCTAATCCAATCCAAAATCTCTAATTCAAACATCATGTACATGGATTGGTTTCACAAAATGGTTGAAGACTTTCAAATGCCAAATCCTAATCCTCAAGTCATATCCAATCCCAATCCATATCACATTCCTTATCCTTATTCTACCTTTGACAAGGAAAATCCACCTCATTATCCTTCATCCACACATGATTCCCTCCATCACCTGCATGATGCCTTTCACATGCTTAACCTTGCCCAATAAATTGAAGAGCTTAAAAACATTGTCCTTAACTTACAAAATGATGTTCAAAATAAAATTTTTTCATTTGAAGACATATTTCCTCCCCCCTTTCTCCAAATCCATAATCCTCATCCACCATCAAAACCTAATCCTCCACATAACCCTCAACCTCCACACAATCCTAATCCTCCAAAACCCACATCATTCCTATCCTCTAAAGCTTCACAATAACCTAAAGCTAGAGAATACACTCCCCTTGAGGACCCTCTTGATGTCATATTCCACCTACTCGCTGACCAAAATATGATGGTGTTTCCAAACACTATTCCCTTTAATGAGAGTCAACCCAAACCTACTTGGTAAAAGGAAAATGAATACTATGATCATCATCACATCAAGGGTCATGATATCAAGAAGTGCTTAAAGTTTAAATTTTTTGTCCAAGACCTCATTGACAAAGGAGAGATTGATCTTGAAGATCCCAACCCCTCCATCACATCACCCTCACAAGTCCACATAGGTCAAGACATTTTCCCAAAGAATGCTAACAGAGATTCCTCTTATCCTCTAGATCCAATTATTCCACCACTCCTTGATCCCCTTATTTTGCACAATCCACCTATCCCTCTCAATCCACCTAATGATTCCATTCCTAATCAAGATCAAGGCATACCCTCCACTCCATTACACAATAGCCTTCCATCTCAAGATCCTCCCATCCCTTCCATTCCACCACATAATCCTCCCCAAAGTCAAGATCAAAGTACCCCTTGATCTTCATGTCATGATTCCAATTCCTCTCAAGATCTCATTATTCCCCCTGATTCCCCTCATGATCCTAATCCTCCACTAGATCTCACTCTCCTTCTTGATCCTCCATCACAAGATCCTATTCCTCCTCAAGATCTTATTATTCCTATTAAGGAGCCTCTCAAAGACCAATGAAACCCTACACTTGATGGCCTTTGTGATACCTCTCACTCTACAGATGCTCATATCCCTCCTACACCTTATATACCTCCATTCAAGTGTAAACATATTCCTTCATTATCTTCCAAATCCATCTTGTGTCCCTATATCCCTAAAGGAAATCCTTCATACCATCCATCCATTTTGGACCCTATATCCCAATGCTAAACCCTTCATCCCTTCCATCCATTTTAGGTCCTTATGTTCCTCCATGCACTATACCTCTCGCTCCTATCTCATCATTTATTTCTTCCACAATACCTCAAGATCAACAAAGACATGTATCCTTGAGAGATTTCTATCCATCCATTCATCGAAACCCATTATATGAGCCTCATTCATCCACAATTCCCAAGTCTTTTGGAAGCAATTTGTATGCACGACATAAAAATCAGAAATATAAGAATCCACTTACATATCAAGATCACCATATCCTATCTAATTGACATGTGACTACAAAGAAAATGGAAATACTTAAGAGACCACAAGGGTCCTCCAAGGAAAAAAGAAAATCAAATAAAATATGGGTTCCTAAATCCATCATGGAAGAATTGCGGTCAAAAGCACATAAACGTAAAGAAAAATCAAAAGCTATGTGGATTCCTAAGTCTCTCTTAAAGGACTGGAATATAAAAGAAAAATCAAAGTTGACATTCAAGCTTGCAAAGACTTCCACTCCATATTCTTCCTAATATCTTCCATTATCTCCTCCATCTATTTTGGGTCCTTATGTCCCAAAATCCACATCACTTCCTATATCAAAACCTCATACTAGCCAATTCACTCTCCCTTCACTTGTCCACTACCCTTCAAGGTGTATGTCGATGTTGATCTTGCCACCATTTCCACCTACTCCCATACAAACCTTTCAATACCCTATCCAATATCCAACTCCTATATCTACTCCCTATCCTTCCATATCATATCCTCCCATTCCTCTTACCCCATCTTACACATAAATCCTTAGTTATCATCTACCTTAACCTCCATATCTTTCCCCTACCATCAACATTATCAACATCTTTGAGCTTACCGTTCAACAACCTTGAGCTTACCTTTCAACAACCTTGGTCAATCATAGCATATCTTTCTAAAGGAACATTATCCAAAGAACATTAGGATCAAATTCCTCAAAAAAAAAAGTCAAAAAATAAAATAAATAAATAAATTTTAAAAAAAGTCCAAAAGAAAAAAAGAAAAAGAAAAAGAAATTGTCCAATGGTGAAAACTTGGTAATCAGGCACTTTGGACAAGTACCATGATGAAAACCTGGCAAACAGGCATCATGTGTAATCCCTCCATTTTTTCTTCATACTTGGGGGAAATTCCTTTTCTCTATCTATCCATAATATCTTCCCTACCACCTACTTCGCATACATATCATATCTTATCCATTCTCCTATCCACATCCCCTTCCACTCTATACTTGGGGGCAAGATCCATCCATTCTATGCTATCGTAAATATCTTATACATTCCCTATCCACCATCCATTTTCCTATCTAAGTTCATTATCATTTTGTTTCCCATCTTTGATCTTGACTATGCTATGCATCCCCTCTATCCATCTATACCTTCCACAACCCTTACTCCTTATCCATCCATATTCCTACAACATTTCATTCATTTTCACATATTTGATCTTGGCATCCCTATCCTCCATCTCATAGTCATCGTCATATTCATTCCCTTAATCTATCATTCATAATACTCTTTGATTCCATACGCCTTCCTATGTCCTTGATCTTGATTATCCTATACATTTCCTCCATCCATTATCTATTATCCAATTCCATACATATCCTCCATATCATTATCCCCTATTCTTTTCATACCCTCCATCTCATATCCTTTATCCAAATCTATTTCACTTTCATGTCCTTTCTCCTGCTTAAAAAGCTACAGGTACTAAAACATTAATGCATGCTTTGAACAAACACAAGCCTTCACTTCCTCCATAAATATCCTTTCTGCATTATCCATCTACTTCCTACATTTCTATCCTCCATCTTAGAGTCTTCCATATCCTAAACTTACCTATCCATGCATTCCATCTATCTCCTATCCAATCCCTCCCTTCCGTCCATTCATTTTCTAACCAAACATCTCTCCATCCTTCAATCCTCTATCATTCCTTGGTTATCCCTTGTCATTGGTCCCAATCCACTTATCCTTTTTCCTATTCAATTCTATCCAATCCCTTGATCATCCTTTCATCTTATTCAAACCATCTTCTCTATCAAATCTCTTTATCTTCTAATCCAATCCATTTATTCCCCTTCCATGTTTTTCAATCTCATATTATCCAATCATCTTCTCTTCCAATCCCATTCTATCCAATTTGGTCATCCAAATAAATTTAAAAATTCAAAAATCCAAAAACAATATAAAATGATGTTGAAAAAATTCAAAAAAATTGATATATGATCCTGAAAAAATTATAAAAATTAAAAAATCCCTATAATCCGAAAGATCCCAAGTCAATCCAGTCAAGTGCAATCAATATTAATCCATGCACTGCAATCTTACAATTTAGCACATTAATCTTTAATCAATCCATCATCTTAAACCAAATCAGCTAATAATCAATTGATTAATTTCAAATCTAATCATCATCATGGGATGTATCCTTGCCAATCCTTAAGGCCTTGCCCTCCCAATCACTCAATCAATCAATCAATTGGTTTTCATCTTGACTAGGGGCAATATGTTGGTTTTCTTTTGGTTTGGTGTGCATGCTTTCTTGTATGTATTAATATTTTTTGCATCTATCATGGTCTTTGCATCATATTGTCACAGGGGCATCATGGTCTTCCATATCATGGTGTCATAAGATATTTGGTTGTATTTGACCTTTTTGATCATGTACTTGGTAGATGGTCATCTTGGTTCCTCATACCTTGGTGCATAATGTCAAGAATAATATCAAAATCAGATATGCTCTCCCATGTTGACACAATGATAGTTTGCATTTAGGTTTATTTTGCATTGGAGGCCTTCTTTTATTCATTTCCGCTATCCTCACCCTTCCTTTTCGAGAAAATTATCAAAATTAATTTTTTTCTCAATTTTCTCGAGGGGGCACCATCCTCATCCTCTTCCCGTCATTGCTTAGGCACAACTCTTGGGGCATCTTGTTTTCTTCTTCTTTGACGTGATGTCGATTTTGACACTGCATCAAAGAGGGACAAAATGTAGACACCTAAAATTGTCCATTCACACTAATGTTAATTTTTATTAATATTTTCCCTTAAAATTATAGTTGATTTTAATTAATTAACTATATTGTTATATTCCTCTATTTATTTAATTAAATTTACTTTAATTAAATAAATTCATTTTCCCTTTGTATTTAAATTTTATTTAAATACTACAATATATTAAATTCAATTTAATATATTATCCCTCCATTTCCCTTTATAAAATAAATTTTATTTATTTTATTCCTCCACTAGCCTAAAGCTCTTCTAAACCATGATTAACTTAAATTTATTTTAATTTAATTCATTTTTCCTTTTTCCTATGCTTACCTTTTTCTAATATTCCTCTAATCTTGATTAAAATATGGATTACCTCTAATCATTTGCACAATCACCTTTTCCAAGGTGGCCACCTCCCCATCTCTTTTCTCCACCAATCATTTTTAAATTCCCTTTTTCCCTCTCAAATAAAGTTTGACTTTTGCCACTTCACCTTTTTCAAACCCTACCTAACATTATTTTGCCTCTTAATCCTAGTCACTCATTTATTTTTTCCTCTTCATCTTAGCCACTCCTTTTTTTCCTCTTAATCCTATCCATCCATTATTTTGACTCTTAATCTCCACCGTCTAATTCTTTTCATTTTCTATAAAAGGAGGCCTCACTCATTTTAGGTCTAAGGTTCTTTTTCTTCTTAATCTCTTAGCTTTTTCATCTTCTAGTATTCTTAATCATTCTAGTTCTTTTCTTCATTGCAATCTAGTCTTGTTCTTAGATATTAATTTTGTTTTATTATCATAGATCTTAATTTTATTTGCATTATCATAATCTAGAATCAATTTTGCATCATCTTAATCTTTATCATTTGTGAAGCTTGGGGCAAGTTCCTCATACTTGTTCTCAATCCCTTCACTATTATCTAGCTTACATCTCCTATTTTTACATTAATTTTTTATTTTATTTGTGTTGGGAGAGCATACCCACATAATCTCAAAGAGAAAATAAAACAAGGCTTTGGATGTCCTTGTTTTAGCTCATCAAAGTTTGTAGTGAAGATTACTTATTTTGTTGCATTTGAAATGACTAACATCTAATGTGATTGGTGTTTTGGTGTTTTGTATTTGCAACAAATAGCTCTACATTTTAAGTTCATACAACAACACATAAACATTCAAACACTTAACATAATATTTTGGTTTCACAAAAAAACCCTTTGTTAGATGGAAAAACTGTTGGAGATTTTCCAGTAAGCCAAAGTGCTGATTGTATGTTTGTCATTGATGACAACATATGATAAGCAGCATGTGTGGAAGCTTGATAGAGAGAGCCTTGAGTATATGTTTCCTAGATATGCTATCAACATGATATCATAGACACAGAGGTTGATTCTGAGTGAAGACAGTAATACAGTAGTCGATATCAGTGAGTGTTCCTAACAGGTCCTAGGAAGAGTTTTGTATGTGATTTATAGTATGGTTGTAATAAAGCCTTGCACATTTATATTTATGTTGTAGAAATATTTATGATACTATGTTCATGGACACAAAGTTAGATATGCAGTACATGTTGAGTTATGAAGTCTCTAGTTGACAGTCACAGTTTCTTGAGTTTATCTGGTAGAGCCGACATTATTTTTATTATTGTAGTAGTTGCACCTATCAGTTTGATATGCGTGCTTGGATTAGTGTTTGGAGAAGAATTAAGAATGTTTTTTTAAGAATGCATGATGCAATTCAGCATGAGAAGAAAGTATCAGTTAATTTGGTGGAGCCAACACTATGAAGCGATGTGTCTACTCATATTAAGTTGGACAGTCCCATTTTGTGTTGCATGCTTAGTATAGCCGACTAAGATGTTATTGGAGAGTTTTATTATTTCTCTAATATGATTTCAAGATGGTTCTAATAGGTCGACTTGATTCTATCATTTAGAGGAAAGATATTTATAGGCAGTCATTCATGATTGCTAAGTATGGCATATAGTTGAAAGATAAGAGCAGAGTAGAAGGTGCAAAGTTATGAGCCATCAATAGAAGGTCTATTTGAAAAAGAAGAGAGTATATGCTATTCATTGGAACTGATCAAGATAGTAGGTCTAACTTGTAGTTCACCCAGATCTAGATATAGTGTGTATCTGTTAAATAGAAGGTTGTAGCCTTCACCCCTTTGAGTAGTGTGCTCCCAGATAGTGTGTCCTCACCCCTAACAAGGTTAATTGTAAAAGACTTCTAATAGGGTTTGACCCATAACCAGGTCATTGTACTTATTACATTGTAAAGATCAACTCCTAATAGGGTTGTAAGATCTTCTAACAAGGATCATAATACTATAGTGTAGTTTATAGTGGGTGCTAATTCCCACTGAGGTTTTTACCTATTTGGGTTTCCCCGTAACCAAAATTTTAGTGTTGAGTTAAGTGTTGTTATATTGTGTTTATGCTTAATTTTCTTATGTACTTAATTGGATAAAGAATTGAATCTTGTAGATAATTGATTCACCCCCCCTCTCAGTTATCTCTTGGGACTATTCCTAACAATTGGTATCAGATCCAAGTGCCTTAGAGAGAAAGTTTAATATCTTAAGGTTGATTTGATGGCATTCTTTAGAAAAGAAAGTCATAATTTTGATAGAGAGAACTATCTAGATTGGAAGAAAAAAATGATAACACACTTGCAGTGCATTTCCTTTGAGATTTTTGAAGTAGCTACCAAAGAAGTTCAGATTCCCTCTCTAGTAGATCTTGAAAAGGAAGATGCAACTCTTAAGAAGAAGGATATGTTCTCTCAAAATGATATTGCCAAATAAGCCCTTATTAGCACATTTTCTGATTGTGAGTTTTCAGAGATCAAGAAAGTTGATAAAGCCTACAAGATATGGAAGTATCTAGAAGACATGTTTGAAGGAGACATCCAAGCTAAGAATGCATGCTAAAAGACATGGAAGAAAAAGTACAATACATTGGAGATGCTACCTAAAGAAAACATTAGAGCCTATAATCAAAGGATTAATGAAGTAGTTGTAGGAATCAGAAACAATGGTGGAGAGATTTCTGAAGAACACATAATGGATAAATTGATGACTACTTTGACACTAGAATATGAGAGCAAGATAAACATCCTAGATGAGACTATGGAATTTTCAAAAGACTTCAAAAGAGAGACCTTAATCAACAAGATTTCAGCATTTGAGATATCAAGTTTGAAGACAGAGCCTAAAAGTGAAACAACCTTCAAAGCTTCAGTCCACGGTAAGAAATCCTTGAACACTTCTGGTAATTTTGATGATGATGATGAAGAGAAAGAACTAGATGAATTTATTTCTTTGATTGCTAAGAAAGAAAAGAAAGGAAAAGGAAAATACGAAGGCCAGTTACTATTCAAATGCTTTTCATGTAACAAGATTGGTCACTTTGCATTTAAGTGTCCTACAAGAGTCAAGAAGTTCAAAACTAACTACAAGCCTAAGCATACAAAAGAATGTTACTATGCTGGAGATGGAGTATCAGATGAAGATTCAGTAGAAGATGAAATTAGATTCATTGCTCTTGAAGACATGGAGACAATATTTGATGAAATGGACCTTGAAGATGAAAAGAAAGCATGAGATTTAGCACTGATTTTACAAGCTGACATCAGGATAGATTGGATCATTGACAATAGTTGCTCACATCACATGACATGAGACAAGGATAGATTTGTACATCTAGATAGGTACAAAGGTGACATGGTTAGATTTGGAGACAACACTCCTAAGCCTATCATAGGTAGATGAGCTATCACCTTGGATGGAAAGAACAACACTGATAATGTTCTTTATGTTAATGGTTTGCAACATAACCTACTAAGTGTTAGACAGTTTCTTGACAAAGGATAGTAGTTGGAATTCAAAGACAACAAGTGCATCATTAATAACAAGTAAGGAGAAATGATTGCATCAGGTTCAAAGACTAAAGGTAATGTTTTTTAGCTTAATCTTGAAGCAATTTGTTTTATTGAAAAAGTAGATGACAGTTGGCTATGGCACAAAAGACTATGTCACATCAATTTTGACAACATAGTAAAGATAAGCAATGTAAAGATAGCAAGAGACCTTCCTAACATTGTGAAATCAGTTGATTCAATATGTAGGGAATGTGTGATGGGAAAGCATATGAGGAATTCATTTAGAAGAAAACATAATTTGACAGAGAACAAATTGGATCTACTGCATACAAACCTATGTGGACCAACTCAAACAAGATCATACTATGGTGAAAGGTATTTTATTTTGTTTGTTGATGATTATTATAGGATGATGTGGGTTGCATTCTTAAAAGATAAATTAGAAGCATTTGAGAAGTTCAATTCAAAGCTAAGGTTGAAAATGAGTCTAGATTGAAGATTAAATGTCTAAGATCAGATAGAGGAGGAGAATTCACCTCTGAAAATTTTTATGAGTACTGTGAAGAACATGGGATAAAGAGATAGTTAAGTGCACCTAGAACCCCTTAGTAGAATGGAATTGCAAAAAGGAGGAATAGGATCATAGTTGACACAACGTGCACCATCATGATTGAAGGAAAGGTCACACACACCTATTGGAGAGATGCGGTCAATATTGCAGTCTATACTATCAATAGAATTCAATTGAGGCTAGGAGCATACAAGATACCTTATGAGCTATGGTTTGGGAATGTACCTACATTCAAATACTTTAGAATCTTTGGAAGCAAGTGCTACATCAAGAGAGATGAAGCTATAGGCAAGTTTGATGCAAGAAGTGATGAAGGTATTTTTCTTGGTTACTCTACTAAAAACAAAGCTTATAGATGTTTTAACTTGAGATTGAAGAAGATCATTGAAAATGCTCATGTTAAGATTGATGAGAAGTTCATGATTCAAGAAAGATATCATGATTATGCACCTATGATTGAAGAAGAACCTAGACCTACCACTAGAGAAATAGTTGTTGATGAAATGTTTAACAGCATTGATGTATTATTCAATGACCTTAAAACTAGTGAAGAAGAATCATAGAAGTTAGATGAGAGAGTCACACCTAATGTTACTAAATTCAGATTTAGAAATCATTCAAAGGAAGACATCATTGGAGATTAGAACAATAAAGTCATGACAAGATCAAAAGCAAAGAGTTACACAACAAATGAGGAGGTATGTTTACTTTTACAGATTGAACCATTAAGTGTTGAAGATGTATGTAATGATTCAGATTGGCATGAAGCAATGAAAGAAGAGCTAGATCAGATAATTAAGAATGATACATGGGAATTGGTTCCTAGGCCTAGTGATAAGAATATAATTGGAACCAAGTGGATACTCATGAAGATGGAACAATAGTAAGAAACAAAGAAAGACTAGTATGTAAAGGATATGCACAAAGAGAAGGAATTGATAATTCAGATACATTTTCCCCTGTAAGCATATTGGAAGCCATAAAGTTGTTTCTAGCCTATGCTACCTTCAAAGACTTAAGGTATACTAGATGGATGTTAAGTCAGCATTCCTAAATGGAGAGCTGAAAGAAGAAGTTTACATAGAGCAACCTGAAGGATTCACCTTATCAGATAGACCTGATATAGTATGTAGATTGAAGAAAGCCCTCTATAGACTTAAGCAAGCCCCTAGAGCATGGTATGAAAGACTTGATGGATACTTGACAAAGATTGGATTCAAGAAAGGAGCAATAGATTGTAACTTATTCATAAGAGAGACACTTGATGGAATATTTTTGGTTGCTATATTTGTTGATGACATTATCTTTGTTGGTAATGACAAGCTTAGTGTAGAATTTTCTAAAGAGATGCAGAGAAAATTTGAAATGAGCATGATTGGACCTACCAAGTACTTTTTGGGACTAAATGTGCAGTAGAAAAACAAAGGTATTTTCATTAATCAATCTAAGTATGTGAAAGAGATATTGAAGAAGTTCAAGATGGATGATTTCAAGCCAGTAAGTACCCCTATGATAAAAGGATGCAAGCTTTCAAAAGAAGATGATTCAACAACAATAACCATGACCTTGCATAAGTCTATGATTGGTAAACTAATCTATCTTACTCAATCTCGACTTGATATTTCCAATGCAGTTGGTATTGTTGGAAGATTTGCAGCAGATCCTAAACAAAGTCATCTCATGGCAGTAAAGATGATATTCAGATACTTGAGAGGAACTATAGACTATGGTTTATGGTATCCTAATTTAGAAAATGTAGAACTTCATGTGTATACAGATGTAGATTGGGCAAGTTGCATTGATGATAGAAAGAGTACCTCAGGAGGAGAAATATTTCTTGGAGATAGAATTGTTACTTGGACAAGTAAAAATAAAAATTGTATTTCTTAGTCCATAGCAAAAGCAGAGTATGTTGCAGCAACATTAAATTGCTCTAGAATTATGTGGATCAAGCATATGATAAAGGATTTTGGCATTTAGATTGATTATCCTATTGTTATTCATTGTGATAACACTAGCACCATTAATATGTCAAAGAACCCTATGATGCATGGAAAGACAAAACACATTGAGATGAAATATCATTTCCTAAGAGAGAAAGTAGTAGAGAAAGAAGTAAAGTTGGAATATGTGAGCACAAAAGATCAGCTAGCAGACATATTCATAAAGCCTTTACCTAAGGATACTTTTGAGTATCTCAGGGAGAAGCTGGTAGTAATTCCCTTCCTCTAATTTGATTAGAGTTTTTAGGAGTGCATCAGTCCTCAGTAACTGATGAATGGTTGACTACTCTACTTTAGGAGTAGTATCGGTGCTTAATTATTTGGCATCCTTTTCCATTGATGTTAAAGGGGGAGTAAGTATATAGTCATGAAAAAAAATAGTAAGAGGATACAATGGTTGATATTCAAAGCATTCAATAGTAGATGGAGGATTCATTCTTGAGGAAGTTTTGTTGAGGAAATGGAGAATGTTATAACAGAATTGTAGAAAGGGGGAGTGAGTATTTAGCAAGAAGAAAAAAATAGTAAGTGATGGAGGATTCATCCTTGGGGGATTTTTGTTAAGGAAATATTATAAAATAATTATACATTTGGATTGGTGGTGTTTTTCATTCTATATGTTGCCATCAATGCCAAAGGGGGAGATTGTTGGAGATTTTCTAGCAAGCCAGAGTGTTGACTATATGTTTGTCATTGATGACAACATATGATAAGAAGCATGCGTGGAAGCCCGATGGAGAGAGCCTTGAGTATATGTTTCCTAGATATTTTATTAGCATGATATCATAGATGTAGAGGTTGATTCTAAGTGAAGATAATAATATAGTAGTCTGTATCAGTGAGTGTTCTTGACAGGTCCCAGAAAGAGTTCTGTATGTGATTTACACTATGGTTGTAATGAAGCCTTACATGTTTATATTTATGTTGTAGACATATTTATGATACTATGTTCATGGATGTAGAGTCAGATATGTAGTACAGGTTGAGTTATGAAGTCTCTAGTTGATAGTCACAGTTTCCTGAGTTTATTTGGTAGAGCCAACATTATTTTTATTGTTGTAGTAGTTGTGCCTATTAGTTTGATATGAATTCTTGGATTAGTGTTTGGAGAAGAGTTAAGAATGTTTGGTTAAGAGTGCATGAAATAATTTAGCATGAGAATAAAGTATTAGTTAATTTGGTGGAGCCAACAGTGTGAAGTGACGTGTCTACTCATATTGAGTTGGGTAGTTCCATTTTGTATTGCATGCTTAGAATAGCTGATTGAGATGTTATTGGAGAGTTTTATTGTTTCTCTAATATGATTTCAATATGGTTCTAATAGGCCAACTTGATTATATCATTTAGAGGAAAGATATTTATAGGCAGTCATTCATGATTTCTAAGTATGGCAGATAGTTGAAAGATAAGAGCAGAGCAGAAGGTGTGAAGTTATGAGCCATCAGTAGAAGGTCTATGTGACAAAGAAGAGAGTATATTCTATTCATTATAAATGATCAAGATAGAAGGTCTAACTTGCAGTTCACCAAGATCTATATATAGTGTGTATCTGTTAAACAGAAGGTTATAGCCTTCACCCCTTTGAGCAGTGTGCTCCTGGATAGTGCATCCTCACCCCTAATAGGGTTAATTGTAAAAGACTCCTAACATGGTATGACCCTTGACTAGGTCACTATACTTAATGCATTGTAAAGATCAACTCCTAACAGGGTTGTAAGATCTTCTAACATGGATCATAATATTCTATTGCAATTTATAGTGGGTGTTAATTCCCACTAGGGTTTTTACCTATTTGGGTTTCCCTATAACTAAAATTATGGTGTTGATTTAAGTGTTCTTATATTGTGTTTATGCTTAATGTTCTTATGTACTTAATTGGATAAAGAATTGAATCTTGTAGATAACTGATTTACCCCCCCTCTCAGTTATCTCTTGGGACTATTCCTAACAAAAATTACAGTGTGAATGGTGCCCACAACTCATCACTGTAGTAATAGGGTTCCTAGTTAGGAGCTTACATAAATCCCATTTTCTAAATGACTTCACCCTATTAAGAGTGTCTAATACCCTGTTAGGAGTATTGAAAGTCCATTCAAGAATACTTTGTTAATTAATTTTATCCCACTTATACAATGTTCACCTTGTTAAAGGATTTACAATAATTTCCTAAATATAACATCTAACTCTGGTTAGAGACTTACCCAATTAAGGGATTTCACAATATTTCTACTAAATTGTTAGGAATAAATCAACAAGAAATTTGACCTGTAGATGCTTTCTCCAAAATCTTGTTAGATCCAATTTCTCTCTTCTTCTTCTTTGATCTTATTTTGATCTTTGATCTTGATCTCTAATGATAATATCAGTCTATAGTTCTCTTCCCTTCTATCTCTATCCTCTCATCTATATCTCTCTTACCTTTGCATTTGATCTCCTCTTATAGTTGCTTTCCCTGATTAGGGTTTCTCAAACTTCCATAATCAAGTTTTCTAATTGGATGTCATCCTTGTTCGTAACCTTTTTCTTTTCTTTTCACTGCTAACACTTTCCAATTAACTTTTTTGACAACCCTTCCTTTATGTCGATAACACTTTCTGATAGTATCTATGTCAATATGTCTTTCCTTTCTTCATCTCTATACTTAATGTTATTTACTAGAAATGGCAATCTTAGCAAAATCATCATTGATTTCATGTTAATTGCATGTAGAGGATTTTGTCAAGTTACAATCTCCCCCTTTGGCATTGATGTCATTGATTTTTTCAAGTAACAATACTTCTCTCCCCCTTTGACAACAATGCCAAAGGAAAAAATAAACCTTGTCCTTTGGGTGTCAACTGGTTTCTGCCTCTACTAGAATAGTTCTATGCTTGTTCTTGATATTTGTCAAAATTGTGTTCCATTGCTTCTTCAGATTATTTATGGCACTAATATGTTCTTTGACTCTTATTACTTTGTAAATAATGTCTTCATCATCATTCTTTTTTGGTGTACCCAAAAGATCAATTGTTTCTTGTATATGTTCTTGCATTAAACTCATATTTATAGCTATTATGCATGATTCCTCAATTACTTTATTACCTTTCTCAAATAGTTTCTTGGAAATTTTTGTTTCTTCAATCAATGATTCCTTTATATTTTCAAGTTTCTCCGATAGTGTTCCTGTTATTTCTGCTAGCTTATCTTCTCTTCTATCAGTGTGTGAATTCTGTTGTATCTTTTCTTTTAGTTCTAACTTTAATTTGTGATCATTTCCTATTATATCCACATATGTTTTCAACTATTTCATACTTGATTCTTCTTCATCCACTATAATTTCTAATAGTAATCTTGAAATTGTTTGAACTTTCTTCTTCATAATCTTTTTCCTTTGTTTGTCCTTCAGTTGTCTTTCAATGATTGTTCTCTCTTTGAGTTTTTGTGCATACAATATATGTTCCTCATAATGCATCTTTTTAGGATCTCTCTTCAAAATTTCAAACTTAGGTCTTTCATCAAAGTATTCTTCTTCTTCATCATATTATGAATATCTTTTCCTCTTTTATTGTACTATTGTAATCATTGTCATATTTTGTAATGTCCTTACAACTCATACTTCCTTAGATTCTTCTATGTGTTCCTTGTCCTTTTCTAAATTTATTATTTGTTTCTCAATTATTTATGCTTCTTTTAACTCACCAATAGTAGGTGTCATATCGGTAACATGTGTTACCTATTATGTTTCAGTGTATGCATTTGTAACTTTTGGTGTGTGTTGTTCCTCAAACTGTTCATCTTGGTTATTACTCTTATCATCATCAGATTCATCATGTATTTCAATAGGTTGACTCGCTTGTCCTTCATCAAACCATATTTGTCTATCTTCTCTTGTCAAATCTATGTCCTCTTATTGTTCTAACTACACATTCAACTCATACATTTTACCAACTTCTGATTCTTTCTCTTCTGGCATTTATGTGTTAAAGATTATTTTCCACATTTTTAGTCCTACTTATTCTTGTAATCCTGCCAGTGCCTGAGCTGTTATGTTCTTTTTAGAAAATCTAATTTCATTTTTCTTCATTAGTAGATCAATTTCTTCAAAATTTGTTCCTAGCTTTGCAAGTATCAGGGCTCTTTCTCTACTTTGTCTCTCTTGTTTGACAACTTCATCCCATCTTATGTTGATTTTGTCAAGTAGTTCCTTAGGAATAATATATCTTAAGTTTCTCAAAAATCTTATGAACTTATGAAAGTGAAACACTATTGCATCTTCTATAATTTTCTTATCTTCTTTCGACCATATCCTACATTTGATTTCATGTATCTTTCTAATAGTTCCATACTTTCTTATTCTACTTGCTATATCCGTAGTTGTTCTTGGAATTATTACTCTTGATGGTTCTATCTTGGGTTTAGGATCATTTTTATTTCTTCTTGTCCTTATGCTTCCTTGTACTATTGATTGACTTCTTGTATTTCTCCTTGGTGTAGTTTGCGCTATTTTGGATCTTGTTCTCTTTGCCCATGGCAACTCTTCTTCAGCTTCTTTGCTGCTAGCTTGTCTCCATTTAGCTAACTTGTTCTTGATCTTGGCATATGTCTCTAGTACTATGTTTGATTTCTATCTTTTCATTGTACTAATTTCTTCCTTTGATTTCTTCTCATATGATATTATCCTTTTGTACACTTCTTCATAGGTTCCAAACCGATTAGCTTCCATATCCTTAGATTGAATCAATAGTTACTGAATACATTTTATTAGTCATTCTGTGTTGTTTCATACCCAAATGGTTGTAACCAAGATATCAGTGGCTCCACTACTTTGATTATACATGAATGTGTGCTAACTAGAAAACATATATCTTTCTTATATTCTTCAACAATATGAGGTGGTATCCGATATCTATCATATATTCTTCCTTAAAATTATTTGAAATAATACCACATTATTGTATTGTAATTACTTCCCAATTGTTCATTGTACTTATTAATCTAATGTATAACTGGTTCACCTAATGTCTAATTTACTATATCGATGCTTGGAAAATATTTTTGTATATAGAAAAATATACATACCAATAGTTCTCCAAACTTTAATCCTTATTTCTTGATTTTCCTTAAATTCACCATCAGTTGATTTTGCATCATTTCTGCTAAATCATATATATTTCCTTTAGTAACAATCTCATATGCAACTTGTAGTGCTCCTCCTGATATATTGTCTAATTGATTTTCTTGATAGATCTTGTAGCCAATAATCATTGATGCAAATTTTATTTCCTTATCCAAGATATTACTCACAACAAAAGTTTTCTGATCTTGCTTGTACCTGAATAAACCTTCAATTTTTATTTTAGGATCCAACTCCTTTACACATTTTCTCCCATTATCTGATAATCCAGTGGCTACTATGATGATTTCCTTTGTGATTTCAATTTGTCTATCTCCTTCCAGCCAAATATTGTCTCCATTTATTCGACTCAATACACACTTGATCCATTCAACTTCAAATGTCTTTGGCATGTGAACGATGTGTGTTAGTCATTTTTTTTCTAGATGCCCATACTATTCATTTAGAATTCCTTCCACTTTATATAGTTCCTTGTAGGTTGTCCTTATATCTTCATCATCAATTTCAATTTGTTTGGATTGAATAAATGATCTTACATCTTCTGTCAACATGACTCTGCATGGTATTCGAGATAATGCTCCAACTCAGGTTGCATCCATGATTTTTAGAGTACTTAACTGATATTTTGGTTCATCCTCTTTTGATCTATCAACTAATACCATTATCTTTGTCATTGTGATTCTAGTATGTTCCTTTTCTTATCTGATATTTTGAGTGTTTAGGGTTTGTAGTTCAATCAATCTGTCTGAATCATTTCTATAGAATGAATTAGCGCAATAGACAATAATATTTCCTCAAGCTTTGTTGTTTGCTGTGACTTTTTAGAATGTGACTATTTCATGATAAGTGTTCTCATATATAATGACAAGGTGTCCGAGGACTATTGTACTAAAACATTTATTGTAGGCAGACAATAGCTTTTACAGCAATAGTGATCTTAGTTCACCGATAGTAATTTTATACTTAATACTTTTCATCAACTTTTCTATTCTCCTAATTACCATTGCATCTATTTTATGCTTGTGTGATGATGATTATCACCTTCATGAAATTAAGATCTAATAGCATCAATTTAAACTAAATATAATGCAAATCTACTTTAAAGTGAAACTATAATCTATATTATCCCATGGTTCTCTAGAAAGAAGTGGTAAATGAAGCTCTCAGCTTAAATCCTCACTAGTGACACTTCTAAAATGAGAAATTGTGCTACTATTATGCTTCTACAATGCTTCTATGATGATTCAATGCTTAATCTAGCTCAAATTGACAAACTACAATGATAATTGCTCTAAATGCTCAAATTGCTCTTAGAATGCTATTCAATTGCCTATAGTAACAATGCTTTGCAAATGAAAGTCTAAGATTGAAATGCTCTCCAAAATGCCTCATACTTATAGTAAATTTCCAAGGGTAGGGGGTAGAGTGAAATAATCATAGTTAACCCATGGTTGAGTCAAAAACTTTGCATTGTTCATAAATGGGGGAACAAACGAGGGGACAAGCCTTTAAATGGTTTCAAAGCTTTGGACAATTTAAATGTTTGAGTGATTTATGTCTTTTTGTCCTCAATTCTCATTGGTTGATCACTTTGTTGAAATAAAATAGGATTTATTAATTCAATTAATTAGTTAAATTTAGCCATGCATGGGTAATGGGTTCCTTTTGATTTTTAATTAAAACAACTATACAACTAATTGATTAAAATCAATTATATAGTGCTTTTGGCCCCTTTATGCTTTCATTTAATTATTTAACATCATTATTTAATTTCTCCTTTGCTTTAATTGATTTTGTCCAACTTTATTTAATTATGTCCATTTTAATGCATTTTAATGATTTTGAGCCATTTATTGATTTTTGCAATTTAAAAGTATTTGTCCAATTTTATGCGTCTACAATGCTCTTGAATATTTCAGCTCATAATTTTATTTAAGGTACTTTTCAAACACTTCTACGAAATTATGTGTCCCTAAGAATTTACTTACTTTCTTATTTGGTAGATGAATTACCTATGTCATCTTACACAGGGTCTTCCATTGATGGTGCACCATCTTCCTTCTTTTTCCATATCTTCTTCATTTCATCTTTGACTTGTTCTTTATTTATAATTATTTCTCCTTTGGTGTCATTGGTGGTAGTGTACCGATATCTGCAGTTGTAGGTGACATGACCAAACTTTGAGCAAATATAATATGGTAGTGCAAATGGTCTCCAAGGTTCAGTTCTTACTTCCTTGTTTTATTTTCTGCATTCTAATGCCATATGTCTAGGTTTTCCACAATTAAAACATGTAACAAAATTGTTTATTTCTCTTCTTTGATAATAAACTAATGTCATTGTTGTTAGTGTCTTTGTTCTACATTCTTCAGCTTTGTGTCCATAGTTTTGTAGCAATATCCATGGAAGTTTTTCTCAGATGTTCTACTAATAGTTTTATATCTACACTCAATGACTTTATGACCAAACTTGTTGTAATTATAAAAATAACCATTAAAGAACATTATTTAAGGAATGTTCACTTGTTTTCTTCTGCAAATATTTGTAGTATGACCATATTTTCTAGAATTGTAGCAGGTAGGCTTGTAGGGTTTCTTACCTTGATTATCAATGGATTCTTTAGAAGTTTGATGTCCAAATTTTGATGATTCTCTAATCTCCATTGTGTTATTTCTGATATACCCTAGTCTGGTAAAGTCACCTAGTATTTTCTTATATTGCAGTTGTTCATCAATTTTTTGCATGCTTTATTCAAACTTGTGAGTCTAACATTGATTTCTTTTTCAACTTTTAGGTTGTTTTTCAAATCTTCATTTTCTTGCTTTAGCTTTTGATTTTATGCTAACAGTTGTAGGTTCCTATCACCTATACCTACTATCATTTCAATTATTTATTTGACTTCTTCTATTTTTATCTGCAAGAGTGAGTCTTTGTCTCTGATTGTTTCTTCAACATTTCTCTTTTCATTTTCTAGAATTTCTTTGGCACTTTCGACAGTCCTCATTCTTTCTAGTACTTCTATCATTCTCAAGGCTTGAATTTCATGTTTATTTTTCATTTGACTGATTTATTCAAGTAATTCATTATTCTTTTTTAATTAATCTTGTATAGTTGCATTATCTTTCTTAGAATTGATACTGTCTTCTGATAGTTTGCCAAGGTCATCAAGGCTCATTTGTAGTCTTTTTGTCAGTTCCTTTCCTTTTGAAAATGATGTATTTATCTTACCCTTTAGATCATGGATCTATTCATTAGAATCTTCTAGGGATTCCTCCAACTCTCTTTGATACCTATAACTTCCCACAATTCTAGATCTACTCTTAAGATGTTAAAATTTCCTCTAGAGAACCAATGCTCTGATACCAATTGTTGGAAAGTTTTAGGAAGGGTACTAAGAGGAGGGGTGAATAAGTACCACATAGATTTTACACTTATTAAACTTTCTAAACATAAACTCATACCCATTAAATTACTTATACTGATAAATTTTTTGTTTGTTACCGATAGTTGTCGCAATGTTTAACCAATAAATGATAATATTCAAATTAAACATACAACACATAAATATTCAAACACTTAACACAATATTTTGGTATCATAGAAAAACCTTGGTCAGAGGGAAAAAATTTGATAGGGATGGTACCCACAACTCATCACAACAGTAATAACGTTCCCAGTTAGGAGCTTACATAAATGACATCTTCTAAATGACTTCACCCTATTAGGAGTGTCTAATACCTTGGTAGATGTGGACCAATGCTTTTGTCACATGTATCACTAAGTGGAAAATAATGTGATGCCATGTGGTACCTCAATGGTTGTCATCGAAGGTTTTTTTGTTATTTATAATAAAAATTCTATTTTGGGGGGTCAAACCTGTGACCTCCCCTCTCCTAAATTTCCTCCTCACCATTCATCCAAAGAAACCAACTATTACTAATATTAGTCACCATTAGTTTTATTAACTAAATGCTCGGGGCTATTTTAAATGGAGGGAGTTGAACCACCAACCACACACTTGCCAAAAATAGTTTTGATTTTTGTGCAACGTGAGACATCTATTATTTTATGGGAGGTATTCCTTTTTGTAGACACCCAAAACTGGGCAGGTGTCTTAGAATCAATCAAATTTGCATAAATCTTAGCCAAATGCTCTAATTTTCATCAAAATGGATCAAATCAATTTTAAATGGACATTTATTAATCAAAACTAGACAAAATCATTTAAATCAAAGGAAAAATCAAATCATGACATCAAATAATTAAATACAAGCTTAAAGGGATCAATCACACTATACAATTGATTTTAATCAATTAATTGTATAGTTTTAAATCAAAAATCAAATTGAACCTATCCCTTACATAGCTAATTTAATTAATTGATGGAATTTAATTAATCCTAATATCTTTCAACATAATTTGAGCAACCAATAAGAATTGAGAACACAATTCACATGGATCACTCCAAATTGTTGAATCTCCATCACTCATTTTCAACTTTGAATCTCAATCACTCAAATTTGTCTACTCGTCCAAACCTTTGAGACAATCATTTAAATTGTCCCCCCATTTAAAAACATTTCAAAGCTTTTGACTCAACCAAGGCTAAACCATGATCAAGTAACTCTACCCCCTACCCTCGAGATTTTACTATAAATAGAAGTCATTTTGAGAGCATAAGGATCTTAGAAAATTCGAATGCATAACATCATCACTATAGGAAAATTGAGAGCAATTGAGCAATATCTTGAGCATTTTGAGAGAAAATAGTGAGATTTGAGAGGATTATCATGAGAGTTTGAGTTAATCTTTGTATCAAATTGAGAATTGAGAGCTAGATTTAGGCATTTTATCATAATTTTCTCATTCTAGGATTGTCACTAGTAGAGAATAAGGATGAGAGATCTACTTACCAAGCTTAGATAGAGAACCATGAGATGATATGGATGTTAAATACAATTCTTTAGATTAAATTTCCATTATATTTTTATAGAATTATTGCTAATTGTCCTAATTTCATGAAGGTGTAAACACTCACACACAAATGGCGCCCATCATGGGGCTTTGAGCCTCATTTCTATCATTTTTATCAAGTTTTGTGTGTTTTTGACTTCACTTTTACATCAATTTTGTAGAAAATAGGAGAAACACCACCTACAAAGGATTTAATGATGCTCATGAGAATTCTAATGACGCCTACAAGAAGTTGACTGATGCCTACAAGATTCTTTCTATTCTATCTTTTCTTCTTCTGAAGCTTGTGAAATAAAGTATTATGCTTGAGAGCGTAAAGCATCACCTAAGATCTGAGAAACAACGCCTATTAGCTGTTCTTTGCCACCTTTGATATTTCATCTTACACAATTTACAGTTATTTGTATTTCCTAGTAGCTAAACTTTTACGCTTAGTAATTTTTAAAAATCACTTGAGTCACTAGAAAGTGATGCCTGTGAGTTTTAAAATCACGCCTACTAGCTTTTAATTGATGCTTATTAGCTGATAAATGCTCCCTAGCATTTTTTGCTTAAATTTGCTGTCAGATTATTAAATTCTATTTTCTAACTCTCTGTTTGTGTTTTTCCCATAGATGAGTTGACACAGGAAAGTATAGAAACCAGAGAGCAGAGTTACTCAAGAGAGAAAAGAGGTAAGAATTCAAATCAAGCGTCAAAAAGAAATCCATAGTGCTTCAATTCTAGATAGTTTGGGATTAGAGGAAAAGCTTTATGAGCATTACATTAAGGTGTTGGATGCTTACAAAAAGAAATTTCCTACTTTTAACTAAATTGTTTGCATTAAGTTGTTAAAATTTTATTTGCAAAATCTTGTTAAGAACACTTAATTGCATCTCAATTTGTTCCTTTTGGTTTCCTTCACTTTGAATTGTTGTGTTGACTAATTTGATGGAAGAGCTAGAATGGGAACGATAGCCACTAGGTAAGTAAGCAAATAAACATCAAAAACTTCAAAAAAGTGCCTAGCCTTTGCTAGCTACAAAAGAGGTATTTTTCATATCAAGTTTGCATTGCTTAAATTGTGGCTTTTCTTTGGATCTAGCTTAATAGGAAAAACTTTACTATTGTCCAAATTGAACAAACATTAGGAATATGCTCTCCATTTTATGAAGAGGATCAAAAAGACAAATGTGTGAGTTCAACTTGGTAGAAAGAAAGGGATGAGGAATTAACCAAACATTTCATTTATAAGAATCTCCTTGTCAAGAGGTTGAAAAAGAATAAATTTTATTTGAAGTGTTTGAAAAAAGGAACAACAATAGGGATATGCTCTTCACTTTCTAAGTGAATCAAACTCCCAAACTTGTTGAACCAAGTTTGATTTCTTATTTTTCTATACATGCTAGATAAATTAGATCTTTAGAGGGCATGCCTCCTGAGAATTGCCTTACGAGGACGGTGAGAGGGAAAAACCCAAGGTGGGAGACAATTTCTTTAGCCGTGATACTATCTGACCCACTATAAAAAAATACACTCTTCCCTAATCGAAGAGTGACTAGGTTGTGTGAAAGTATTTCTTTACTTCCTTGAGTAGTCCTTCGAGATTACGCCAAATCATACTTTAATGCATGTGGGAAGCCCGTGAGTGGGTAAAAGAGCTTGAAATGATCTTGAACGAAGGTGTTCATTAAAAATCCTGTTAAGTAGTAATCTGCCTTTTAGAGCCAAATGTGTCTAAATGCCAAATCTGACTCTAGATAGGTTGCTTGGAAGACATTCTTGTTTATACTTGTGAAAATGATCGAGAACATACACTTTTAGTGTGGTTTTAGGTATATGGTACAAATTTGATGTGTGTGTTGGGTTTGTATTTTATTTTCAAGCAAGAATATTTTGTAGATCTGAACTTAAAACTTTTAAAAATTCTAGAATTTACAACCTAGTCTGCAAAGTGCCACCTACACATAGAGGAAAACCACTTATACATAGTGAAGTCAAACCTGTTATTATTCAAGCAACACCTATAAATGATGAAGTCACACCTATGAAATTTTAAGAAACACCTGGAAAAATTTAAGAAATGCGTATCAATAGGAAAAATACACCTGCTCACCTATAGAGAGCCGCCTAGAAAAATTCCAGTAACCACGTACTAAGTTTTAAGTCACACCTACACACAGGAAAGTGACACCCAAAAACAAAGAAGGGAAAACAATGGATATTTCTCAGGGGTTTCAAAAAATTTTGATTTCATATCTAAATACCCTTTTGGACATTCTATCTGTTCCAATATTCCACATGGTCAGGAATTCTAATTTTGAACATTTTTGAAAATTTTGTAAGGATTTGACCATAAGAAAGTGAGATAAAGCCTATTTCCAAGAGATTTATGCTCATGCTAGCTTTCACTCGATCTTACTATGTAAAGAAAACCTTGCAATCAGATGGAATGTATCTAAGACATGAACTTCCTTTTCTGAGTGACACATTTACCTCCTCGAGAATACCACAAGAACCCATCCAAGAAGTAGAAACCAACATGATTTTTCCACCTTTTGGAAACTTGAATTCAGATCAAACCAACCAAGGTAACCATGATAATAACAACAATGGAGGAGGTATTGACCCAAATAATCTAGGGTCAAACAACAACAATGGGGGAGGAATAGACCCTAACAATCAAGGGTGTAACAACACTAACAATGGGGGAAATGGTGATCCAAATGTTCAAGAAGCCACTGAGGAAAAGGTTAATGAAGCCATACAGAGCCCCTACTTCATGAAGCTCATGGAAAAAGTGTTAGCAAGAGATAGGGAAAAGTATTTTCTAGACCTAGCCCAAGTAGGTCTTAAACTCCCTCATGACTATGATGTCAATCAACTTAAGAAAAAGGAAGCAGATAATAATCCAATTGATATCATGAAAAAGCAATTTAAATTATTCCAAACGCAATTGGACATAATAAAGAAAAGTGGGGCTCCAAAACCCTTTTCAATAGAGGCATTGTGTCCTTTCCCATTTGACAAGAGTTTAATCATGATACCATTCCCTAGTAATGTGGTCTTTCCTAAGTATGAAAAATAAGAAGGAGCATCTGATCCCCAAGATCATTTAAGGGAATTTTGTGCATTAAGCTTGGAGTTCATGGAGGACACTACTTAATTAATGAGGTTGTTTCCTAGAAGTTTGGGAGGCATGGCCATGGAATGGTTTTCAAAATTACCTCCAGGCATCTGAACTTTTGAAGACTTAGCTTCTAAATTTGTAACACATTATTCATATAATATCAAACATGAAGTTACAATGATTACCTTATGCAACACTAGGAAAAGAGAGGGAGAAGGATTCCTACTTTTCTTACATAGATGGAGAGCAGTATTTGCTAGATACCCTTGAAGTGTACCATAAAAGGAAAAGATGGACATCTTTATAAATAGCTTGAGTAATGAAATGAATTATCAGTTAAAGCTATAATATCCTAGGTCTTTTCAAGATCTTATTGAAAATGGAGTGACTACGAAGGAGGTATTGGTTAAAATTGGAGAACTAAAGATGTACAAGGATAACAAGAATTACAACAACAACAATACCTCCAACAACAATAACAATTAGAATAAGAATCCTCCTAACAACAATAACTCATTTGGGTTGAGGAACAACAACAAAGGTGTGGTCAATGATGGGGTTGTTGATGCTAATAGTTTGAAAGTCACTCCTTTTACTCTCATGAGAACACCTAATCAAGTGAATCATGAAAATCAAGTCCCCAAAGTGCCTTTTAAAAATAGTACCAATAACAACTTTGGGAACAATCAAGGGGCTAACAAGCCTAAGCAGTTCTTTGCAGCATCTCCCAAGAGGACATTCACCCCTTTGGGAAAACCTCTTGAGAATGCATTGAGAAATCTCATTGCTAATAAGATTATTGATTTACCTAGAGCTCAACCATATGAACCACAAAACAAGCCCAATTGGTGGAATGAGTCTAGTCGTTGTGAATATCACAGAAATAGAGGACATACAACAAATGATTGCTTGCAGGTGAAAAAAGTGGTACAAGATTTGATTAACAATGGTGTGATCAAGATAGAAGAGCCTCAAAAAAATGGAGATCACATGACCTTTAAGCAGCCTTTCTATAACCATGAGAAGGGTGAATCTTCCAATTTGAATAAACAAGGCAACACTAATGCCAATTTTTCTCGTCATTTTGATAACACTATCAATACATTATCCAGACATGAGCATGGTGTCAATGTTGTTGTAATCAAGGAACAACCCAAAGAGGAAACATCTTATGCTATCACTAGGGGGAAAACTTCAAGGATTACTTTACAAGGAGTTGATCCTAAACCTATTGGTCCTACACAGTCAAGTATTTTGGCTAAACAACCATCTACAACAACAAAGCCATATAATTTGGTGGACCAATTACAAAAGACTCCGGCTCAAATTTCCATTTTAGAGTTGTTAAAATTATCTCCAAATCACAAGGAGATCTTGGAAAAAACCCTATTGGAGACTAATGTTCCTATTAACTTGGAGGAAGAAAAATTTCAAAACATGGTGGGACACCTCATTGCACCACATTATCTCTCATTTTTAGAGCAAGATGATATGTCCATCACTCATCCTCAAAATTTTCCTTTGCATATAGAATTCCTCATTCAAAGACATAGGGTTAAAAGAGTTCTCATATATGGGGGAGCTGGTCTTAATATTTGCTCTTTAAACCTTGTCAAGTCCTTAGGTTTATCCGAATCTTCTATTCATCCTAAGAAGCAAATTACCATTAAAGCTTATGATGAGGAGGAGAGATCTTCAAAAGGCATGATTATCTTACCTATTCAAGTTGGGCCCATAAAAAAGGATACTATATGCCAAGCCCTAGACACAAAGTTAACTTATAACATCTTATTGGGGAGGCCATGGATACATGAGATGCAAGTGGTTCCTTCTACATACCATCAATGTATCAAATTTTTGTACATTGGAGAAGAAATCACAATTGGAGGGGATTCAAATGCTTTTCAATATTGTAGCACATTGAAGCCCCTTCATGAATTATTTATTCATCATAATAGTGAAGGGATTGTTCCAAATACTACTATTGAAGAAACTAAAGGTGATGATCCTAAGTTAACATCAAATGTTACCTCTACCTGAAACCCTATTCAAACTAACTCAATTACATTGGCTAAGGGAAAGGAAAAAGTGAGTTATGAGGGTCCAAGTTCAAATGAGAATTCAGGTAGAACATCCACACCAGAGGTGGAAATTTCTAAAACTACTAAAGAGGAGAGAGACAAAGCCAAAGAAGACCAATATAAACAAATGAGTGAGATGATGCACAAGTTCGAAAAACAATGTAGAATCGGTTCTAAAGGAGTAGGGGAATATTTTGTTTCCTTATTTGATTTACCTACTTCCCCAAAAACACATGGAAAACCTTCTAAGGTGAATCCTCCTCACAAATACAACTCTCATTTTGTAAGAGAGAGTGACCAGTCAACACTTGAGAAAGAGGACAATGAGGTTCTACAATGGTTATACAAAGATGAAAGTGATACTTCAAATAATCGCATGGAAAGCATTAAAGACATCAATATCCAAATTGGCCAATATGGAAAGGGTTTTGAAATTATGCAAAAAATGGGGTATAAGGGAAGAGGACCCTTAGGTATGAGAAATAGAGGTTTGCTTGATCCTATTGAAACTTCTTGGAGATCAAAGGAAGAAAAATCAGGAATAGGTTATCAACACAAAGGAGAAAGTTCTAGCCCTATGCATGATTTTTATGAACAAGTGAACATGGTAGAGTCTGATATTGATAGTGATGATTCTAGAGAATATGAGTGGGATTCTTTATCTAAAGACTCTTGCCATGACAAAGAGATTGTCATAATACATTATTATACTAATGTTCTTAAAGAACAAAGTCAAGATAGAGAAGATCCAGAGATACTTCCTATAGGGCAAGCACACATTAATCATCCATGGTTAGGTGAACCTTGGGTACCTTCATGGGGGGGGGGGGGGGTGATTCAAATGTTAGGTTTAACCCACATGTTTTCTTTCTTGTAAAAGTCTTAGAGGACTCAAGTGAAGAAAAATTTGATCCTTCTTCCATGGATCATCTTGAGCAAGCTCATGTTATTTTCCTTAATGATACAATCTATGAACCATCTAACAAGGTCATTTAATTAAACCCAGCCAATGACAATTTTCCAATTGAATCTTTATCCTTAATGCATCCTAAACTTACTGATTGGGACTTAACTGAACCAAGTGATTTAGTATACTTTCCCAATGAACAAGCAATGACACAATACCTAAATGCGGTTGAGCCCTCTTCCACTAAAGAGTTTAATCCAAACATGATGAGAAAGGTAGGGGTCCAACCTCTTAATCGAAAGGAAAAAATGAAAAAAAGTAAAAAATTGAAGAGTTCTAGTGGTGAAAACCACCATGTGGCAATACTAGAACCAAGAAAAGTAAAAATAAAGGATGTTTTCAATGGTGAAAACCCAATTGTGGCACCTAAGGAAGAGATGTTGGATACCTTACCAGCACATGAGGAAGAAAGATCACCAATTCTTATAGAGCCAATGGAGAAAGTCAACATTGGAACCGAATTGGAGCCCAAATTCATACATTTAGTAGCTTCACTTATACTTTTAGAGAGAAAGGATTTCATGAAATTTTTCCAAGAAAAGAAAGTGAATTTTGCATGGTCCTATGCTAACATGCTAGGATTAGATCCATAATTCATCATGCATCACTTGAATGTCAAACCAGGGGTTAAACCTATCAAGCAATAATTGAGGAAAATGCATCCACACATAGCTCTTCTAGTTAAAGCAGAATTGGAGAAATTGTTAAAAGTGGGGTTCATAAGAGCAATTGATTATGTGGAATGGATATCAAATATTGTACCAGTTACCAAGCATGACAAATCCATTTGTATATGTATAGACTTTAGAGATCTTAATCTTTCATATCCCAAAGATGACTTTCCACTTCCCAGTATAGATGCAATAGTGGACTTAACAGCTGGTCATTCCATGTTTTCATTGATGGATGGTTTTAGTGGATACAACCAAATTAAGATTGCACATGAGGATCAAGAAAATACAGCCTTCACATACCCTTGGGGAAATTTTTGTTGGAATGTAATGCCTTTCGGCCTCAAAAATGCCGGAGCTACTTATGAAAGGGCAATGACTACCATTTTTCATGATATGATGCACACCTTCTTAGAATATTATGTAGATGATATATTGGCTAAGTCACATAAAAAAGAGGATCATTTACAAATTTTGGAGAAGATATTTACACACTTGGAACAATTCAAAGTAAGGCTCAATGCAAAAAAATGTGCCTTTGGTGTTCAATCCAGGAAATTATTAGGATACATAGTTTTGGCAAAAGGCATTGAAGTGGATCCAAAAAAGGTTCAAGAAATCATGGACATGGAAATTCCTAGAAACATTAGCCAAATGAGGTCTCTTCAAGGAAAAATTCAATCAATAAGGAGATTCATTTCTCAACTAGCTGAAAAGTGTCACTCACTCACTAGATTGCTCCACAAAGACACCATTTTTACATGGGATGAAGAATGTGATAAGGCCTTTACTTTTTTGAAGACTTACTTAATCAATCCACCAATTATAATGCCTCATATCAAAGGAAAACCATTTCTTTTGTAAATATTAGTAATCGAGAGGTCTTTAGGAGTTCTTTCGGCACAAGAAGATGATCAAGGAAAAGAGAGAGCTATCTACTATTTGAGTTGAACATTGATTAAGTATGAATTAAACTACACCTTCATGGAAAGATCATGCCTAGCTATTGTCTTTGCTTCTCAAAAATTGAGACACTACATGTTGATGCACAAAGTAAAGCTCATTGCAAAGATTGACCCTTTGAAATACTTGCTTAGCAAAACTGCCTTAACGAGAAGAATAGAAAAATGGGTCATGGTGTTAAGTGAGTTTGATATTGAATATGTGGATAGAAAGGCCATTAAAGGACAAGTGATAGCAGATCACTTAGCTGAAAATCCATTGGTTTCTACACATCCCATTCAAGTGGAGTTTCCTAATGCAACAATTGTCAATATAGAAGCTAAGACATGGAAATTGTACTTTGACGGATCATACACACAAGGAGGTTTCAAAGTTGGCATATTGTTGATTACCCCTCGAGGGTATACTATTCCTAAATTATATAAGCTCTTATTCCCATGTACCAACAACATAGCCGAGTATGAAGCTTTAGTCATTGGTATCAAGATGGCTTTAGAATGGAATATTATTGAGTTACAAGTGTATGGTGATTCTCAATTAGTGATTAATCAAGTCAATGATGAGTATAACACAAAAGATGAAAAGTTAATGCCTTACAAGATAATGATGGATGCTTGGTAAAAATACTTTGTGTTGATAAATTTTCAGAAAATTCCAAGAGAGAAGAATAGAGCTGCCGATGCAATGGATACCTTGGCTTCATTACTCCAAAAGCCTGATCAAAATGAAAGGTATGAATTCTTGGTGAAGGAGTTGGAAAAATTGGCATTTCACCTTCCTGATACCCAAATTATTGCTTTACTTAATGGACACAACTCACCTTGGTACGACCTTATTTACACATACCTTAAAGACCAAGTATTACCCTTAGACCAATCCTGAGCCCAAAAATGACACTTCATCAAACAATCAGCTTGTTATATTATCCTTTCTAACAAATTGTATCGTAAGGGTCTTGACGGAACTTTACTTAGATGTTTAGAGGAAGAAGAGTCTAAGATAGTTTTATGTGAGGCCTACGAGGGCATTTGTGGGTCACACTCAAGTGGGTTAAACTTAGCTAAGAAGATCCTTTGCATGGGGTATTTTTGGAAAACCTTAGAAAAGGATGCTTGTCACTTTGTTAAGATATACACAAAATGCCAATATCATGGTGATATGATACATGTACCGGCTCAAGAATTACATCCTTTTGTTACACCTTGGCCATTTTATCAATGGGGGTTTGACTTGATTGGCGTGATTTATCCACCTTCATCTAATGGGCACAAATACATTATCACGACTACAGAATACTTCACTAAATGGGTAGAGGCCATTTCTTTGATCACTGCTACAGGAAAGTAGATCTCTATGTTCATCCTTAATCACATCATTTGTAGATATGGTATTCCTCATGCCATAATTACCAACAATGGAAAACAATTTAAGAACAAAGATGTGGATGAGCTTTGTGATAATTTTCATATTACCCATCACTCTTCTTCCATTTACTATCCATAAGGAAATGGACAAGCCGAGGCTACTAATAAGAATATCCTTAAAATATTGAAGAGATCGATAAAAAAATTAGGAAGAGATTGGCATGTACAAATCAACTCAACTTTATGGGCTTATAGAGATAGTATCTAGACACCTACAGGAGCTACACCATATTCATTGGTTTATGGAGCTGAAGCTGTTTTACCTTTGGAGGTTGAAATCCCATCTCTAAGAGTATCATTGCAAGGATTCATAATGAATGAGGATTATAGGGGTACTCAACTTCAACAATTGGAATTGTTAGAGGAACATCAAGCACAAGCCTATGAACATTTGAAAGTTTATCAAAATAGGATTTCAAGGAACTATAACAAGCACATTAAACAAAGAGACTTTCAAGTGGGTGATTTAGTGCTAAGGGAAAACCCTAAAAATCAAGTAGAAAGGGAAAAGAAGGGTAAATGGGAAGCAAATTGGCTTGGTCCTTTTGTCATTGTTTCTTCTTTTAGAATGGGGACTTACAAATTAGCCAATTGTGATGGGGAAGAATTACAAGAGCCCATTAATAGCATCCATTTAAAGAGGTTTCATACCTAATTAGATGAGAGAGTATCAAAAGAGTGTGTATCCGATGACTCAAGCATCACTTTTGTACATGAGAAAATAAAAAAGATAAAAAAGATTGAGAAAAGTTAAAAAAAATAAAAATAAAAATGAAAAAAGATTAAAAAGTGCCTTGGTGAAAACCTAGCAATTAGGTGCCTTGGTAGCAAAAAAAAAGAAAAAAAACAATAAACCCAAAAGGTGAAAACTTGGCAATCAAGTGCCTTTTGTTCCCCTAAGTCTTTCCTAGTTGCATGTGTACATATTGCATTTCCATCATCTCACTTGTAAATCTTCATTGCATCCATCATTTGTGCATAGTCATAATAAAACCTTTCAACTGCATTATTGCATTTTAGATTTCCTATTGCCCTAAGTTTGTCACACGATCACATTTATCACTTGGGGGCAGGAAAGGATTGGATTTTTGGTACAAACGGATTCAATAGTGCTACTTTCAGTCACACATTAGAGGGACTTATTAGAGCTTTAGAAGAGAGAGATTTTGTTGAACCTTTGATGGATATAATTGTTCACAACCAAGTATTTTGATCCTACAACTTCATCCTTGAGTCTTCATTGACTTTATTATTTAGGATTAAAAATTGACATCACTTAAATGATCAGAATGTTTGGAAATTCTTTTTGAAAAATCTTGATACATTGCAAAACACTTGAAACTTTTTGATGATCTTTATTGGCTTTTTATTGTGTCTTTTTAGCTAATCAATGATATTCTGACTAGATTGGCGATGATGGATACATAATATTTTTTTTCTTGCCTATGAGTGACTTTCTTGAGGGAGATCCAACAACTTATGTGAATTTTTCTAATTACATCGTCATCAAAGAACCATCGAGGACTTTCATATAGGATGGAGGGTTGACCTTTGTTTTTTTATGCAAATAGATACCTTGGCTATTTAGATCTTCCATAGCTTAATACCAAAATCCAATTGCAACATTGAATTTGTTGAAACTGGTATTCATACTCTCATAGTACATTGGTTATTCAACTAGTGAGGGTTGTACTAGTTTCCTAAAAGGTTACCAAATGTGATATAGAGTAGTATTCATATCATCATGATGTGGTTAGTGATGGTTGTACTTGCTTTCTGGTCCCACAATGCTCAATGATGAAAATATCTCTTTTGTAGTTCTTTCACAAATAGCTAGTGACAATTAGTTGCATTGCATTTTCATGTTAGATTAAGTGCATTGGTTTGTAGTATTTTTCTAAGTGAAAGGGGGTTAGTCATTTATTATCTTGATTAGTCATTTAAGGGGGGTTCAAGTAAACACTTTATCCTTGGTTCAAAACAATAATGTTATATTATCTTTTGCATTCATTCATAGCATTAATCATTATTCATTATCGTTATATCTGAAAAGAAAAAGACAAAGATTCATTTAATTAATCATTTGCATACATTTAGTTAAGGATTGCAGTTTAAGAGTTGCACACATCAAAAAATCAAAAACATAGTTGCATTCATTATCTATATTTCCATAATAAAACATTTGCATTCATACATTGAAAATCATAAAAAAAATATCAAAGTTACATTATCATTTGCATTCATTTATCTATATCATATGTGAGATACATTGCATCCATAGCACAATCAAAAGTAAATGCATCATAAACATCATATAGAGCTGCATAAAAAGATAATCTCACATAAACACATCATGACAATCAAGGAAAGTCCATAATCATATAAATGTCCATAACATCAAAGATCTATCAAATCTGTATATCAAGATACAATATCATCAACAAAATCATACATCAAAGTCCTGATTAATAAATATAACATGATACAAAATAATCAACAAGGAATATCCATAATCAATCATCTCAAGATCTTATAGGGGAACCTACTCCATCACCTGTCCCCAATCCATCTAGTCCCCTGTCACCTGATCTATCCTGAGTAGGAGGAGGAGTCTGACTAGTACTAGAAACACTTGGCCTCTGGGCCATCATAGTCATGAACTGCTACATCATAGTAGCTACCTGATCTAGTTAGCCAACCACTGCTGTCATACCTATCTATAATGTTCACACATCTTGTGTCAGAGTATCTATGCTAGTAGAAGCCTATGAAGTCTGACCCATATCCTAAGGCCTAGGTATCTGAGGAGGCACCTGCTTTACCAGAATCTGTCCATGCTGTGCCACTGAAACCTACTGTGGCTGTACCAAAGGAGCATGTCCTATGGGAACCTATCTCATAGTAGAAACATGAACCTATCATCTAACTCTTTGCTATTCCCATATTGCTGCAACTCTAGGCTGTACAAATCTAGGTCCCTGCCCTTGCTGAGCATGTTTGACATCTATATCCCTGGCCTTGAAGTGACCACCTTGTATCCATGGTCCTCCTCATCCTCTACCTATAACCTTGGGAGGTCTCTATACTATAGGAGCTCAACATCAGTGTCATCTAGGTCTATCCTCACCATTCCCATAATCATCTCCACCCTCATCATCTGATGGCTCATCCTTGTTTGGGATCGGCTCTGCAGGATTTGTGAATCTCAAAAATCTATTTTGGGAAAACCACTCTCTATACTCCATAGACATCCCAACATCTGCCACATGATCTAACATGTCCCATATGATATATATCAATCTATCAATCTAAACACATGTGAATTGGAAGTCAATCTATTCACCCCACATTGATCTCTCCACCTGGACTCGAGCATATAATGCCATATCCTGGGGCATATCCTGATATTGGCCATACTGCCTAGATACTCAACCAAAGTAGAATCTCTCAATCATGAGTGGTGATTGACCTATCATCCATCTTGGTGTAAACATGTATGGGAGCTCATCATCATCCTCCCGTCAACCCTCACAACCTAGATACGGTCTTCGTACTACCTGATCTAGATCGTTGATCATGTGACACCAATACTCTAGTTTTCCTAGATGATGTTGGACAACCATGCCACTATAAAAAAATGCATACCAGATAATCATGACCTTGAGCACATGTCGATACTAGTCTAGTAATGGGAAGATGCTCCCATACCCATAACTACA
Organism: Chamaecyparis obtusa; assembly: GCA_027943335.1. Taxonomy (NCBI): domain Eukaryota; kingdom Viridiplantae; phylum Streptophyta; class Pinopsida; order Cupressales; family Cupressaceae; genus Chamaecyparis; species Chamaecyparis obtusa. Next base: position 95,640 of record BSBK01012484.1, on the reverse strand, counting down.
ACACAACTGCACCTGCTGACAATGATGCACTCAATCTATATAAAACCTCATGCAAATCATGATATAACTGTGCTAGTAAACAAGAACCCCAATCAAGAAACTGAGGGTGTGCAATCAAATCCTCTAGTATGCGGCCCCATCCAATGGAGAATCCTTGACCTCCCTGGTCCGAAAGCAGTAAACTTCCTATTAGAGCACCTAAGACCACTGACAATGTAGGAAAAGAAGCAAATTATGCCCATGTAATAGTATCATCTCCAATGGTATTATCACCAAATACGTGTCAAAAAATAGTCCCATCATACACATAATCATAATATACTCTCTCTCCCTAAGTAGGGATACAGAGTAATCTGTATACGTCCTCGGGAGTGATGGTCATCTCCCCAAATGGCAAGTGGAAAGTATTGTGGTCAGAGTGCTATCTCTCTGCCACAGTTGTCAAAAGACCCTGGTTCAACTGGAACCGAGGGATGTCTAAAAGGAATCTCAAACCACACATCTCTATAACATGATACTCTAGGTGGGTCAGCTCCTAACCTAAGTCTAAGATCCAAGAAGCTAGTGTCCGTATATACAACTTACGAAAATGTGCCTATTTTTGCAAATCAAGGGAATCATATTAGTATTCTATATTAGTGGATTATTTTAAGTCAATCAATAAAATTCAATCAATCTTTTCTCTTTGCAAGCATAATCAAATTATTGTTCCTAACTCTAGATCTTGAGGCGGGACCAATATGATCAATTATCTATCCTATTAGATTGACAAATCAAACATTCATTGTTACGATTATCCTGATATCCTAATCACTTGTTTGCTTAACTACAATAGACCTATCTATCTTGGACATTCAATCATTCATCTAGAGACATCAATTTTAATAAAAAAATTAAGTTTGAGCATCAAAATTTTCAAATTTCCTATAGGCATCATTTGCCTATGCGGAGGCGACACTTTACCTTACGCAACGAATCAATCTTCATAGGGGACACTTTAGCACATGGACATGACACTTCTTTTCTTAAGTGGCATTTTATGACCCTAGGTGGCATTTAAACATGTCTAGGTGGTTTTTAATTCTTAAGGGTTTTACAGGCAGTGTTTTACACATAGTTTGACTAAAAACCCTAGTTTTTAGGGGGTTTAAAATTTCTCATAGGTGGGATTTAAACATGTTTAGGTGGTATTTAAATGTGTGAATGTGACATTTTATCTTCCTAAGCATCATTTAAACTACCCTAGGTGACATTTCATAATTTTTCATTTAAAAATCAAGTTTTTAATGCTATAAATGCTAAAAAATTTGTAATAAATACACTAGGAGGGTTAGGGTCACTTATCAGAGGTCCATAATCCAATGGTCTCTAATATCGTCATCCTCTCTTAAAATGATGCTCTCAAATAGGGAAAACCATTGCAATCAACTTTCTCAGGATTAGAGAAAAAATCTCAATAGTAAAAAGTGCAAATGAATAGTAAATTTGTGTGTTTCAACCTATTTATGCTATTTGACCTAATTTTGAAGAAATTTTTGACCTTTCGATCTATATCTACAAACTATCAAACTAGGGCATTTGTTGAGGCCTTGAATATCATCAATATTTTTCACAAATGAAAACATATTGGATCTATTTTCAAACAATTTCATCATATTTTTCTATCCGGGGATCAATCTGTTTTATTTCTGAGGGGGCATCATCAGAGTATCAAATCTGCATCAACATCAAATCTGCATCAATATTGAATCAGGGGCATTAAAATTTTGAACTATTATCAGTGGGGCATGTTGCATCATTTTCAAATCAGGTTTTATCAATCAAATCAGTTTCAAGTTAGGTTTTAAATTAGTTTTGTATCAATCAATCAAGTATCGAATCAATGATCAAGACATGCAATTTTCTTTGAATCAATGTGCTACACACATCAATTCAAAGAGAACAATTTGTAGACACCCAAAACTGGGCAGGTGTCTTAGAATCATTCAAATTTGCATAAATCTTAGCCAAATCCTCTTATTTTCATCAAAATGGATCAAATCAATTTTAAATGGACACTTATTAATTAAAATTGGACAAAATCATTTAAATCAAAGGAAAAATCAAATCATGACATCAAATAATTAAATACAAGCTTAAAGGGATCAATCACACTATATAATTGATTTTAATCAATTAATTGTATAGTTTTAAATCAAAAATCAAATTGAACCTATTCCTTACATGACTAATTTAATTAATTGATGGAATTTAATTAATCCTAATATCTTTCAACATAATTTGAGCAACCAATAAGAATTGAGAACACAATACACATGGATCACTCCAAATTGTTGAATCTCCATCACTCATTTTCAACTTTGAATCTCAATCACTCAAATTTGTCTACTTGCTTAAACCTTTGACACAATCATTTAAATTATCCCCCCATTTAAAAATATTTCAAAGCTTTTGACTCAACCAAGGCTAAACCATGATCAAGTAACTCTATCCCCTACCCTTGGGATTTTACTATAAATAGAAGTCATTTTGAGAGCATAAGGATCTTAGAAAATTCGAATGCATAGCATCATCACTATAGGTAATTTGAGAGAAATTGAGCAATATCTTGAGCATTTTGAGAGAAAATAGTGAGATTTGAGAGCATTATCATGAGCATTTGAGTTAATCTTTGTATCAAATTAAGAATTGAGAGCAAGATTTAGGCATTTTATCAAAATTTTCTCATTCTAGGATTGTCACTAGTAGAGAATAAGGCTAAGAGCTCTACTTACCAAGCTTAGCTAGAGAACCATGAGATGATATGGATGTTAAATGCAATTCTTTAGATTAAATTGCCATTTTATTTTTATAGAATTGTTGCTAATTGTCCTAATTTCATGAAGGTGTAAACACTCACACACACTTTTAAACATTGTTTTAGCTGCCAGTTTTTATTAAACAAGGGTTTTTGTTGAAACCAATCCCTATTTATAAATGGATGATTTTTTTAATTTGGAAAAGGCTCCAAATGAAGTTTAAAGGGAGTTATGAACAAAATGAGGCTATGTAATTATTATGTTGTGTAGTACCCCACCCCTAATTTGATTTTATAAATGTTATGATTATTTTAGGATGATTATATATGTTAGGAGATCTTGATGCTTATGATTTTACTGATCCCATACTTGCATGTGTATGGTTGATGTGTTTGTTTTATATTTCTATTTGAAGTGCCTGATGTGGTTGAGGGATGGAGTCATAGTTACTTGCTTGCAAGATCCACACGATTGGCCGGCCCCTGCCCTTATCTGTTATATATTTATATATGTATGTACATGTGAGTTTTGTATGCAGGTTTGCAGGTACTGGGCATCAACTTCCCTAAATTGTCAGGATGAGCGTGTCCTATTGCAATATCTTAAATGGTAAGAGAGGGGAGATAACATAGGTCCAAAACCCTAACCTAAGCTGATTTATCCTAGGATTAGACAAGTATTAGTTTGACTACCCTACCTAAATTTTTCTAGTTGACAGGAATTTGTGGATCCCTTTCTGGTGTTTTCTTGGTTTTACTTTGTTTGGTTTTACCTTGTTTGACTTCAGTTGATTTATTTCTATTGTGGGTGATTTTCTATGATTATTAGATTAATGATTATAGTTGAAATTTAATATTAGTTAGATTCCTATGTTTATTGGAGAAAAATTAATTAAAAGTTTGATAATTGAATATTTGGATTTAATGGATTATTTTTAATTGAAAAATTGATTTAATTATGCTTGTGTGCTTTATTAAATAATTAAATATTTAATTGCATGGTTTAATGATGCTTTAAATATTTAATCTATTTAATATGAATTTTTAATAATAACATGTGCATTATTGAAAAGTGAATTTTTCTAAAAAAGATTACAACCTGTTTCAAAAAGTCAAGTTGAGTTGTGCATATAAAATTATTTTAAATTATTTAATTGAGATTTATTTTCAATTTCTGATTTGGAGTTGAAGTGGGAGTTAGCTATTGAGTTATCTTTAGGGTTGCATGATAGAGAGAATTGATTTTCTATTAAGGGAATTGCATTCATTTGGGAAATGAGACAGGTTTTGGAGGAAAAATTTGGGAGGCAGGTTGAAAGATTTTAGGCGAGAATTCAATTTTGGGAAAGCTTGGAGGTTTTGGGATATTTGGCTTCAGATCTAGTCTTCGTTTGAATGTTTCCTTCGGTGTTTAAGGTAGGATCTGAATTTCCTTATGATTATGTTTTATGAATTTTAAAATAGAAGTGTCTTCATCATGTTTGGTTGTGTGCCTGTCTGGATCTCTACTCTATGCTTTTCTCTCTCTCCTTCATATTTTGAATTGGACTGCATGGGAATCTAGGTAGTGTATGATCTTTGTTTTCATATTCTAGAATAGAATCTGTTAGATTGGAAGTTTGGGATAATTCTGATTTATTTAATAAAGACTAGGGTTTTAATCCCTAAAAGGAAATATTTTTGAAGTTAAATTTAATTGAGGAAATACCCTGGTTGTGGAAAACATTGTGTGGGTACTTTTTAGAGATATGTTATAATATATATATATATATATATATATGTGTGTGTGTGTGTGTGTGTGTGTGTGTGTGTATATATGTATATATATATATGTATATATATATGTATATGTATATATATGTATATCTGTATATATATGTATATGTATATATGTATATGTATATATATATATATATGTATATATATATATGTATATATATATATGTATATATATATATATATATATATATATATATATATATATATATATATATATATATATATATATATATATATATGTATGTATGTATGTATGTATGTATGTATGTATGTATGTATGTATTAAATGACAATATATTTCTTTATATATATTACTATTTTTTTAATTTAAAAATTGACTTAAGCTGATTTTATTTAATAAGTTAAATTAAAATTAATAAAGTTTAATTTAAAAAAAAGGAAATATAAAAAAAATATAAAAAATAAAATTTATATTTGTTAAAGGTTGACCTTTCGGCAAACCCCATGCCCTGCAAGGTATTGTACGGGCCTCTGTGTCCCCCTTGGATTTTCTTTTTCTTTTAAAATTTTAAAGTTTGTTTAAAATTTTTTAATATTCATTTTTAATTTTTACATTTGTTTTATTATTAAATGTTAATTTGTTTTTTAGATTTGTTTTTTTTAGTCAATTAGAATTTAATGATAACTAAGGGAATTTTGTTTTATGATTTAGTTTATTATATATTTTTAATTTGGGGTAATTTTACATTTGTTTATTTTTAATATAGATTAATTTAAATTGTAAATTAATTTATATTAATTCCCTTTTTGATATTATATCTAGTTTTTAAAATTAATAGTTATTATTAATTAATGATTATTTTTTATATATGAAGTAAATTAGATGTTTTTGGATTAATTTTTAATTAAGAGAATTATATTCATTTTGTGTACCAAATTATTATTGAATAATTAAGAATTTATATGATAAAGTTGTTTCAATTTATTGAGCTTGGGTTAAATAGTTTAGTAAATTTTTGCATGTGCATTCATTGTAGAAGGCCTATATTTTATATTTAATTATAAAATATAGGTAAAATAATGCATGTTTGTTTATGAATTAGTTTTACATCTGCATGGAGTAATTGGACGATAATATGTTCTTTTGCATGTATATTAAATTTGAGAGTTGTTAAAAAATGTTCTTATTGGCAACATGTATTTTACAAGTGTTATGTTATTACCGAAATTGGGTGTTTTTGTTCTGTGGAACCTATAGGATGAATATAGAGAATGTTCTTTAATTATGGCATTGTATGAATGTTTATGACAAGTTTATCTTAGGAGATTTATGTGATTATGTACTTGGATTCATTTATGATCAATATGGAATGTAAATGCTTATTGTTATATTTTAGCTTACTATGATGTGAGTGTTGTATTCTTCATTCTTGAAGTGTCTTCTTGTGCTTATTGTGTTATCGGGATATTAGAAGACCTAGGGGGAAAACAGAGGTCGGGGAAGTGTCTGATGTCTATGATTTTGGTATTATATTTTGATGTGTGTGTGTATTATGATAATTCCCTGATTTGACCATTTGGGCTCTTGTTGTGTTGTGTTCTACTTCATATTCTATATAGGGGAATATGGTGTTGACTTTCTTTATGTCCTATCCATGGGATCAAGAGTATATTCTTTTGTGAATACTTGGAGAGTGTTTTGTGATATTATGGTTATGTGAGAGCCAATGTTTTCCTTTTATTTTGTGGAACAATCCTGAGGGACATTATTATCATCTTGTGATCTATGTGAGATCTATGATCCTAGGGTAGTTTACCTAGATATGTAGTAGGGGGTGGCTTGCAATAAGTGCTGGGGCTCACAAGTGGTTGCCAGGATCACTTATTATAAGTATTTATAATCAAGTGATAACCTAATATAATTAAGGGGAATTGAATGAACTTAATAAGATATGTTCCTTGCCCATGCTTGAGTGCTAGTACAGACTAAGATGGGAATGGAGATGATGTTGGCCGCCTTGAGAGGTGTGTCTAGCATAGTTAACAGCTTCATCTCTATGAGGAGTCATTGATTTGTGTATGGTCACTTGAGTGCCAAGATCTAGAGTGATTACCAGGATGAGACTCATGTAGGATTTGAGAGATACAAATCCACAGAACGCCAAGAATACCTGCATACAAATAACCTGTTATAGGAGAGAAGCAGAAGGAAGGAAAAAGAAGAACTCAAAAGTTACTCAAAATGTGAGAGCAAAATTATGATCCGAGTTATTGAAAAAAGAATTACAAGGTTCAACCTATAAAGGTGAACAAAACCCTAAAGCCTAAAAAAGCTACGTTGCACATTAATAATTAATAAAAGAATTAATTATGAATGCACCTAAGAGGAAGCTTAAGCACTAAAGAGTAATAAGTTAACTAATTAAATCAATATGATTTAATTAGTAAGTAAACTAAATGTTACTCTAACACCCCCCCTTAAGGGGGTAAGCTAACCTAGCACAACTATGAAAGCAGGAAATGGGTCCCAGCAATAAGGCCTGATCAGGAACCCAATACAAGAAAATATCTATAAACTAGAGACAAAGGAGAAAACCCAGTGGGAAAAACCCCTCTCCAAAAAGAGATAGAAAAATGAAAAAAAAGAAATGGCTCAAGAGACTCTCTCAAAACCATAAGTACAACCAGCCCCCCATGAAAGAGGGATGAGACACCAAAGCCCCCAAGAATGATGGAATCCCCATGGAAATGATTGAACCAATGGAACTCTAATGTAGAAGAAATAAAGGCACATATTAAGGAAACCCTTGAATGAGAGGTGAAACTAGAAGACCTAACTGATGCTCAAAGGAGAATGCATGAGACTCCTATAATGGAATCTCCAATGAAGGTGGACCAATAGATGTGCTGAATTTGACATCTGGGAGATGAATGTCCTCAGATATGCCCTCAACAATTGGATTAGGTGGCTCAATGTAGGGAGCAACCATAACAGGTATTGTTGAAGAGGAATCATGTTGAACATATGCAAAAACAATAGGAGGAGGTGTAGAAGCCACAACACTGATCTTAGGAACAACACATAAGTTCAGGTGACCTGACTTCTCCTCTATAGGCACTAGTGAAGTAGGAGAGATGTTCTCCAACAATGGAGATGGTGGACCAAAATGAGAGGAGTACAAGCAGGTAGCATGATCAACCATCCCTATAGCAACAATAGTCCCTATCACACTATCTCTGATGTGCATTGAATCTGGAGTGAACTCAACTGTCTTCCCTATCCCACTATGAGTAATCTAATAGATTGAGAGAAGGTTAGAGGATAAAGATGGAACACATAGTACATCATGGAATGCACCATCATCAATGTCAATAGAACCCTTCCCACATACAATCATAATAGTGTTATTCCCCATCAAAATGTGTGGGGTAGGAGAAGCCTCAAAAGATGAGAATAAAATCTCAAGAAGATGCCATATGGTGTGAAGCACCTAAATCTAGTAGCCATCTAGAAGAGGGAACAATAGCAGATGCACATAATGCATGACCCTTTTCATTATCTGACCCATCTGCCTGAGAAGATGATGAAGAAGACTAGTGAGAAGAGGAAGATAGAATATCAATCTTGCTCTTGTGAAGAAGAGCAGTCAAATCAATAATCTGTTGGGCATATCCATCTACCTTTTTCTCAAAACATTGAGACTCATCATGATTAGGCTTATTACAAAAGGCACACTTAGGTCTTTTAGATTTCAATTTCCCTTTATTTGGGGAAGGTGTGCTAGAGGAATGCGGAGAAGGATAATCCTTCCAAAACTCTATGGTTGATGATACCTTTTTTTGCTCTAGTTTCCATGAAGATGGATGAGCAACCAAAGCATGGCTCATAGAGCTAAAAGTATCATTCAACTATTGAATCTTTGAATTCTCTTGAGTCAACTAATCACAGAAGGTCGTAAAGGAAGGAATATTGTGCCTAGGACCCAAAACATCCATGGTGGAATAGAAGGTGGAGGAAAAGATCTGGAACTATCCTCAAAGCTTTGAGAGTATCAAGAAGATACACTCATTATCTGATTTGGTCTTTCCACATCCCTGTAAAAGTGAACAGAGAGCATTGGGCTTCATTAAGAAGTCCTCAATGGTGGGAAAACTATTAGGAGACAATGATGTCAGCTTTGCATAAAGCTGAAGTGCCTAAAACTCATTCACTATGCCAAATAGATCTGCAAACTTTCCCTAGATGGCCCAAGGAGTGTGCAAATTCTCTAAATGAAAAAGGAGTTTGTCAGAGATATTTAGTGCAATTAAGCCCATGGCTTCATCTATCTTGTTCTTGTGCTACATAATCTCAAGCGAACACTGCAAAATAGGTTCATTTTCATCCAAACAAGACCATAGGCCCCGTGACATGAGAAATCTAGTCATGTGTGCTTTCTAGGTATGGTAGTTGTGTGGCGTCAGCTGGTCAATGAAAGGGTCCGCCATTGAGAGAAAGAAGATGGAAGTAGAAGGGAATTTCTGAAGTAAATGATAGAAAGGAAAATGCAACCCTCCTAGAATATAGAAAACTATCCCCCGTACACCAAAAGATAACTTAGAGAGCACAAAAATCAAGAAAAAAAATTGGTGACCTGATGCAGTGTGGAGAGAAATTGAAGCCTCTACTTTGATGCCAAAAAAAAGATCTCAAACACCCAAATCAACAAATGAAACTACCATCATCGTCTCCAGCTCAAAAAGAGCTTTTTGACAATATTTTGATTTTTGAAAAATGATACCGTATGCAAAAGTTATGGCCAAAAAACCAACTGCACCTCTGAAAAGGAAACATGACAGGATAACAGTGTTAACCGAGCCTCGTCAGTTATCGAAGAAAATTAGTGGTTACCGAGCTCTCTTGGTCTCCAAAGGATGTTGCAAAATTCGCTATGGTTACCGAGTTCTCTCGGTCACGGAAGGAAATCTTTTTAGGATTAATGTTTACCGAGCAAGGTCAGCCCTTTCAAAGAATTTTGTTATTACAGTTTGTTTATCCCAGCCAACTATTATAATAATTATTAGTGTCGACTTGTCAATCTAAATGATTATGAAATGGCATATATATATAGAAGGTCAAATGGTGAATAAAAGATATACAACATGCATAAATCATTTTGAAGAAAGGTGTGTGCGAATTTTGAAGGATGGTCAGATATCCTTGAGGAGCAGCAAAGATTTAATTGATCAGTAAGGATCTAGTGAAACAGAACAAAGATCTATATTCAGCAATTCAGTTGCAGGTTATTTCATTGCTACTCTCTAGCAATTGTAGCAGTGATATCAAAATCTCTTAACCAAGTTGGTTTAACAACCATTTTGTAAATCCTCTAACAAGGGAACAGTTCTATTGAATTCTTTCAAGACCTCTTACAAGGCCACTCCTAGTAGGGTGATTAAATCCTCTAACAAGGTCACACCTAACATGTGTTTTGTAACCTTTTACCGGGTTGGCTTCTAACCGAGCATCACTTCAGAAGAATGAAAAATAGTAACTAGTTACATTGGTTGGTTTTCCCATATTGGGTTTCCACGGTAAATTTGGTGTCTCTTGTGTTCATGTTATTTTCTTTATTCATGTAAGTTAATCAGCTATGAATGCTTAAGAACAGTTTAATTATTACACACTTCAAGGATCAAGTTTTCAACATTTCTCTGTATATTTACCCAGTGGCTCAGTAAATAATTTGTTAAGATATTTAAGGGATCAGTGGTAATATTTTTGTGGTTAACTGATTCACCCCCCCCTCTCAGTTACTGCATCTATATTTCCAATAATTGGTATCAGAGCTTTTGGTGCTTGCAGGAAGGGTTTCAAGGACCTAAGCTAAAGATCAGGATGTCTTACAAAAGAGAAATTCCAAGGCTTAATAGAAATAACTTTTCAGCATGGCAAGGTCTCATGAGATTACATCTGGCTTCCATTGGTGATTTAGGATGCAAATATATTGATCGAGAATATACAATTCCTACTGGCACATTAACTGTTGAAGACATTGCAGAGAAGAAGAACCATAACACTATGATGATAGACATTGCATCAGCTCTTAGCTATGAAGAATTTGATGAAATCAAAGACTGCACAACTGCTCATGAAATGTGGAACAAGCTGAAGAAAGTCTATGGCGATGATGACAATGTGAAGAGAGCCAAAGCAGAGAGCCTAAGAGGACAGTTTGATCAAATGAAAATGAGAGAAGAAGAAAACATTGCAAAATATGTTGAAAGAATCAAGACAAGTGTTAGTGCAATCAAAGCTTCTGGAGGAAAAATTGATGATGAAACGGTTATAAGTAAGGTTCTTAGAACATTACTCCCTATTTATGCAATAAGATTTTTTGCTATTCAAGAAAGAAGATGCGAAGAAAATCACAATATAAATTTGGATGCCTTAGTTGGAAGATTGACAGCCTTTGAACTGGATAACTATGACAACTATGTTCCAACTTCTAAAAATATTGAATCAGCTTTTGAGGCCAAACTTTCACTCAAGAAAGGGAAGAAAATCCAATCAGAAAGTGAAGAAGAATCAAAGGAAAGTTCTGATAGTGATCTTGAAGTTATTGAAGCATTACTTGCAAAGAAGTATTCAAGAGGCAGAGGAAAATACAGAGGTAAAACTCCCTTAATCTATTTTTCATGTGAAGAAATTGGTCATATTGTAGCTAGGTGTCCAAACAAGCAAAGCAAAGATGAGAAGAAAAATTACAAGTACAATGGCAAGAAAAATTTCAAATCATTCAAGGATAAAGGTAAGAAAACATTTTTCTTAGCTAAAGATTCGGATGATAGTGAAGAAGAAATTGTTTTCATTGCTGTAAAAGATGAATCTGATAATGATGAAGATGAGATGGCACTTATCTCTCATATAAGCAAGAATGATACATGGATTATAGATAGTGGATGCTCACATCATATGACTGGTGATAGAACCAAGTTTGAACACTTTGAAAACTTTGATGGTGGTAATGTAAGGTTTGGAAACAATGAACCCTATTGTATAAAAGGAAAGGGACAAATTTCATTAACCAAAGAACTTATATGTGATAATGCATATTGGGTCGAAGGACTAAAGCATAATCTTCTAAGTGTAGCATAGCTAATCAACATTGGATTCAAGGTCGAATTCATGAATGGCAAAGCAAGACTGCTGGATGATAAAGGAAAACTAATAGGATCAGGCAAACAAACCAAAGGTAACCTGTTTTATCTTGATCTTGGTGATTACTCATGTTTTATTGCTCAAATTGAAGAAAGTTGGTTATGGCACAAAAGGTTATGTCATGTAAATTTTGACAACATGATGAAAATAAGAAAATTCAAGAAAGTAAGAGGTATTCCTACTTTGAAGAAACCTGATGTTGGTCTATGCAAGAATTGTCAAATTGGTAAAATGGGAAAGTCTAGTTTCAAAAGTAAAAACTATCAATCTGAAGATATTTTGGAAATTGTGCATACTGATTTATGTGGACCTATTGGAATTGAGAGCTATACCAGAGAAAAATTCTTTATTCTCTTTGTTGATGATTATTCTAGAATGATGACTGTTATGTATTTAAGAGAAAAGTCTGAAGAATTTGAGAAGTTCAAATGGTATTTAGCAAGAGTAGAAAAGGAAATAGGAAAAAGAATAAAATGCTTGAGATCAGACAGAGGTGGTGAATTCATCTCCCATGAATTCAATAATTTCTACATTGAAAGAGGAATCAAAAGATAGGTATCAGCCCCGAGAACTCCTAAGCAAAATGGAATAGCTGAAAGAAGGAACAGATCTATCATGGATTGTGCAAGGACTCTAATGATTGAAAAGAACATTGGTATGAAATACTGGAAGGAAGCTATCAACACTACAATTCATACCTTGAACCAAGTACAGCTGAGAAAAGACACATTCAAGACTCCATATGAGCTATGGTATGGCTACAAACCAAATGTAAGTTACCTAAAAGTATTTGGTATTAAATGTTACATCTTGAAAGAATCTAGAAAAGGAAAATTTGATGTAAAAAGTGATGAAGGAATATTTTTGGGATATTCTTGCAAAAGTAAGGCATATAGATGTCTAAATTTGTCTACTCACAAAATCATAGAAAGTGCACATGTGAGAATTGATGAGTTTGCAGAAAAGATTGAAGAAGAAAGCAAAAAGGAACCAGAGGACTATAGAAAATTTGTTTACATTGAACCTGATACATTGCCAGACACATGTAAGGAGACTACATTTACCGAGCCTAGTACAATAACCGAGTCACAAGAAGAAGTTCAAACCGAGTCACAAAGTACCGAGTCTCAGTCTGAAGCTACTGAGCAATTATCTACCGAGCCTGACAATCTGAACCTGAAGATGAAGAAGATGACAATGTAAGTCATTCAGAAAGCAAGGAACCTGTATTAGCCAAGTACGTCAGAAAGCATCATAAACCAGATCAGATTATTGGAAACAAATCAGATGGTACTATGACAAGAAGTAAACTAAAAGGTACATGTTTATTTGCTGATTTTGAACCTAAAAATGTCAAAGATGCATTAGAAAATGAAAGTTGGATTGAGGCTATGAATGAAGAAATAGAGCAAATAGAGAAAAATAAGACATGGACTCTTGTACCTAGGCCTAAAGATAAAAATGTAAATGGGACAAAATGGGTATTCAGAAATAAGTTTAATGAAGAAGGTCAAGTATCAAGAAACAAAGCAAGATTGGTATGTAAAGGATATTCTCAAGTAGAAGGAATAGATTATGGAGAGACTTTTGCTCTTGTTGCAAGATTAGAAGGTGTGAGGACTTTACTTGCATATGCAGCACATAAAGGATTTAAGGTATATCAGATGGATATCAAATCTACTTTTCTCAATGGTATTCTTGAGGAAGAAGTCTACATTGAGAAACCTGAAGGTTTTATTGATCCAGACAAAAGGGATATGGTCTGCAAATTACACAAAGCATTGTATGGTCTGAAACAAGCTCCTAGAGCATGGTATGAAAGATTACACAACTATCTTACTCAGATTAATTTCAAAAGGGCTAATGACAACAACAATTTATACATCAAAGAAGGATCAGATAACAAAATTGTTTTGGCAGAAATATTTGTGGATGATACTGTGTTTACAGGAAATGATGATCAGTGCAAAGAATTTTCAGAGCTTATGAACAAGGAATTTGAAATGTCTATGTTTGGTCAGATAAAATTCTTTGTTGGACTTTAGATTCAGCAGAACAAAAATGGTATCTACATTACTTAGTCTAAATATATCAGAGAAATACTTAAGAAATTTGGTATGGAAGATTCAAAACCAGTTGGTACACCCATGTGTACTGGACTGAAGCTTACCAAAGATGATGATTCAAAAGAAGTAGATCAGACCTTATACAGATCAATGATTGGAAAATTATAGTATGTGGTACACACAAGGCCTGATATTGCCTTAGCAGTTGGAATAGTGGCAAGATTCTCGGCTAAACCCAGAGAAAATCACATGATGGCAATCAAAAGAATCTTGAGGTATTTAAGGGGAACTGAAGATTATGGCTTGTGGTATAAATTTGGAGGCAATCTAGATTTAAAAGTATTTACTGATGCTGATTGGGCAGGAAACATTGATGACAGAAAGAGTACAAGTGGTGGTGCATTCTTTCTTGGCAAGAGGTTAGTATATATCTTGGACTAGTAAAAAGCAAAACTGCACATCCCAATCCATAGCAAAAGTAGAATATGTTGCTGCAGCAGTAAACTGCTCTAATATTATATGGTTTAAACAACTTTTGGAAGGCATGAAGGTTGAGATCAAAGAACCAGTTGTTATGTTTTGTGAAAATACAAGTGCAATAAATATTTCAAAGAATCCAGTAATGCATTCCAAAACCAAGCACATTGCAATTAAATATCACTTTGTCAGAGAATTGGTGCAGGACAAGGAAATTAGATTGGAATATATTCATACAAAAGAACAAATTGTAGATATCTTCACCAAACCACTACCTAAGGATGCATTCTTGTATCTAAGAGGCAAGTTAGGGGTCACTCCCCTGTCCGAGGTTCACTAAATAAAGTTTTAGTGATGCATCAACCAGAACATGTTGAAGATCAATCAGTTGATGCAGCATAGTTAGGGAATCATTGCATATGAATCAGTACATAAGATACATTGATATTTATCGAAACTGTGTAAGTTGTCTTTGGCATGTGTTGTCAAAGAGGGAGAGTTTGCTGTCATTTCAAGAAATTTCTAAGAAGAATAATTTGAGAAGTTAAGAAGGAGAGTTCTCAGTCAGAGAAAGAAGTTTGAAGATGATGGGAATCAGAATGAAGCTAAGGATATGTTTCTTACTCTTGGTTTATCTGTGAAATTTCATTGTGCTATGACATGTTGTGTTGCCATCAATGCCAAAGAGGGAGATTGTTGGATACAATTATCTGAAGGACATTGTTGGATTAGCTATGTGTTGTCTTTGATGTCACACAAATGTCATATCAATTATCATTCTCAATATCTATCAAGTTCAGTCAGTCAGCTAAGCGGTTCTCAGTATCTACCGAGCTCAGTCGGTCAGCTAGCCGGTTTTTAGTGTCTACCGAGTTCTCTCGGGTGTCTAAAGAAAGCATGACAGGATAATAGTGTTAACCAAGCCTCCTCGATTATCAAAGAAAATTAGTGGTTATCGAGCTCTCTCGGTCTCCAAAGGATGTTGTAGAATTCACTGTGGTTACCAAGTTCTCTCGGTCACCGAAGGAAATCTTTTCAGGATTAATATTTACCGAGCAAGGTCGGCCCTTTCAAAGAATTTCATTATTATAGTTTGTTTATCCCAGCTGACTGTTATAATAATTATTAGTGCCGACTTGTCAATCTAAATGATTATGAAATGGCATATATATATAGAAGGTCAAATGGTGAATAAAAGATATACAGCATGCAGAAATCATTTTGAAGAAAGGTGTGTGCAAATTTTGAAGGATGGTCAGATATCCTTGAGGAGCAGCAAAGATTTAATTGATCAGTAAGGATCTAGTGAAACAGAACAGAGATCTATATTCAGCAATTCAGTTGCAGGTTATTTCATTGCTACTCTCTAGCAATTGTAGCAGTGATATCAAAATCTCTTAACCGAGTTGGTTTAACAACCATTTTGTAAATCCTCTAACAAGGTAATAGTTCTATTGAATTTTTTCAAGACCTCTTACAAGGCCACTCCTATCAGGGTGATTAAATCCTCTAACAAGGTCACACCTAACAGTGTGTTTTGTAACCTTTTACTGGGTTGGCTTCTAACCGGGCATCACTTCAGAAGAGTGAAAAAAAGTAACTAGTTACATTGGTGGTTTTTCCCATATTGGGTTTCCACAGTACATCTGGTGTCTCTTGTGTTCATGTTATTTTATTTATTCATGTAAGTTAATCAGCGATGAATGCTTAAGAATAGTTTAATTATTACACACTTCAAGGATCAAGTTTTCAGCATTTCTCTGTATATTTACTGAGTGGCTCAGTAAATAATTTGTTAAGATATTTAAGGGATCAGTGGTAATATTTTTGTAGTTAACTGATTCACCCCCCCTCTCAATTACTGCATCTATATTTCCAACAGTTGTTCCTTCTTGATCTTTATTGATGGAGTTGTACTCTTCTTCTTCCTCTTCTTTTTGATCTTGTATCTTTGTATTAGTTCTTCAGAGATATCATGTGTACTTCTTTTCAGTTATTGTAATGCATACCCTGTGACATATCTAGTGGATGTAGGTTATTATGGATACCTTATGGTACCAGTTGTATCTATGTTATCTTTTATGTGATGTTGCATTTATCTTTCATTTGTTCATATGAGTTTTGTAATTATTTCTAATCTAAATTAAATAATTAATGTTAACGTAATCTTCATCAAGAAATCCTTGAGAGTTATAACTTGTATTGGTTGTTGCTTTAATGTGAGTAAATGGTAATTTCTTCTACACTGATGTTTATCTTGTTTGTAAACTTTAAAAAAAAATTATTCTGCAAACTTAGTCGCTTGTTTAGGTTAAGTTCTCTTGGGTTCCCTGGCAGGGCATTACATGATGTTGGTTATATGGTTTTAAGCTATTTTTGGTCAAAATCATGTATAAAGGAGGTGATTTTGTATTTGGGAGAACAATTAGACTTGGAAGAATTTTGGAGAAAAAATCCTGGGAGGAATTATAATAGAAAGGAACTCTTTGTGTGAGAGATTACAAGGTGTTATTCTACACAAAAAATTGTAAATGAGTAAGAGAGATAGATTGTGAACAAGGTTAACCTTGGATGTTGTAATAAGGTATTTTGAGCCTAGTGACATTAATAAAGTGGTCTCCAAATTGAGAAGTGGACCCAAAGATGTAGTCCCCAAGGATGAACTCCATTATCAAAGTATTTTTATTTCTCTTATATCTCATTCTTATTCTCTTAATTATTTCAATTTATTATTCTCTCCTTAATGTTATTAAACACACAGCTAATTAAAAATGTTAAAAGCATAACTTAGTTTTGATAATCTCAATGGTTTCACTAATACATTTGGGGGCATTTTGTGACGGCTATCTGTCGCAATTGCGACAGCTATGTGTCGCAATAGCAACACCCATAGACGTCGCTATTTTTTAGTCGCAAATTGCGACGTCTATGGGTAGCCGTCGCAATTGCGACACATATCCCGTCGCAATGTGACTAAGATTTGTTAGCGGCATGGGTGTCGCCCCCCCGTCGCATGGCTTCGGAGGGCCGTCGCAATCGCGATGGACCTCCCAAGAAATTGCGACGGGCGCCTGCATCGCATTGCGATGGGTTGCCGTCGCAATTGCGACGCCCGTGGGTGGATTAAAAAAAAAAAAATTATTTAATACATTGCTAATGAACCACATTAATGCTTTTTTCTTTCAACAAATGAGGACAGCCACTGTAAAGACAACATGATAATGTACACTCACTATAAGGACAGTCACAAATGAGGACATCTCACAGTGACTGTCCCTAGTGTAATTGCCACTTGAATGTATTGCTATTCAGCCACATTAATGCTTTTATTCTTCAACAAATGAGGATAGTCACTCTAAAGACAACATGATAATGTACACTCACAGTGAGTGTACATTATCATGTTGTTTTTACAGTGACTATCCTCATTTGTTGAAGAAGAAAAGCATTAATGTGGCTGAATAGCAATACATTCAAGTGGCAATTACACTAGGGACAGTCACTGTGAGATGTCCTCATTTGTGACTGTCCTTACAGTGAGTGTACATTATCATGTTGTCTTTACAGTGAGTGTACATTATCATGTTGTCTTTACAGTGTCAATATATGCATTATTACTTAAACTGAAGAGTACTCTAAATAATATGTCATTGTGGAGTTCCGATTGCTTCCAATTTGATATACACTTGTTCTACTTATGTATCCAGCATCATGTAAGAAAAGTTGATGCTTTTAAAATAGATTCATTTAGCCATGAAATGCCTGTGCATGTTACATACAAGATTCCAAGGCCCAAAACTGATTACTCATTATAATTCATGTACAGAATGATAATCAACCACAACGAGGCATGCGTAGGCGCTGCTTAGATTTTGAGGCATCAGAAGCTCGTAGAAGAAACTTGACCAATGGCTCATGGAATGCAACAAACTTATTGCCTAAAATAGGAGCATTGGTAACCACAGATGATGGTTTTGAAAAGAACACTTCACCATCAATGTCACGTGAGGGAACTACAATTTCTGATGGCAAGCAACTTGTAGTATATAAGAGAGATGCAGGTACAGATGCTGGGAATACATTGCTAATGAACCACATTGATGCTTTTTTCCTTCAACAAATGAGGATAGTCACTTTAAAGACAACATGATAATGTACACTCACTGTAAGGATAGTCACAAATGAGGACATCTCACAGTGACTGTCCCTTGTGTAATTGCCACTTGAATGTATTGCTATTCAGCCACATTAATGCTTTTCTTCTTCAACAAATGAGGATAGTCACTCTAAAGACAACATGATAATGTACATGGGCTGTAAGTGTACATTATCATGTTGTCTTTACAGTGACTGTCCTCCTTCAAGTGGCAATTACACAAGGGACAGTCACTGTAAAGGCAACATGATAATGTAGAGAAATGTTGTCATTTGTATTTTCAATAGTGCCGAGAGAGATTCCCTCCGTGAAATCACAGCTACAATTTCTGAGTACGTTGGGTTTATTTTTCTTTTGTCATTATTATGTAATCTGGTATTCAGCTGTTACAGAGCTAAAATACCCAGAAATGAGGACATATCTGTGTTGAATTTATTGTTAGCGGCTTTGGTTATTTAGAAGTTTAATTTTATTTGTTCATCTTTCAAGCACAAACGTTTTGTGGACCGTAACATCTTCATTGTTTCGGGTATGCAATGAAACAGCCGTAACTTGCAACTACCTTCATGGTACTTGTGTACATTATCATGTTGTCTTTACAGTGACTGTCCTCATTCAAGTGGCAATTACACAAGGGACAGTCACTGTGAGATGTCCTCATTTGTGACAAGGACAGTCACACATGAGGACATCTCACAGTGACTGTCCCTTGTGTAATTGCCACTTGAATGTATTGCTATTCAACCACATTTATGGGCCCGTTTGGACCACATCACACAATAGCATCTACAGAGAAGAATATCCCAGGTGTAACAAGTTGTAAGAATATACCAACAGTTCTAAGAAGTTCCCTAGCACATAGTAGCATCTACAGAGAAGAATATACAACATGAGGGCAGCCACTGTAAAGACAACATGATAATGTACACTCATTGTATGTGTACATTATCATGTTGTCTTTACAGTGACTGTCCTCATTCAAGTGGCAATTACAGAAGGGACAGTCATTGTGAGATGTCCTCATTTGTGACAAGGATAGTCACACATGAGGACATTTCACAGTGATCGATTGTCCCTTGTGTAATTGCCACTTGAATGTATTGCTATTCAACCACATTTATGGGCCCGTTTGGACCACGACACATAGTAGCATCTACAGAGAAGAATATCCCAGGTGTAACAAGTTGTAAGAATATACCAACAGTTCTAAGAAGTTCCCTAGCACATAGTAGCATCTACAGAGAAGAATATGGGTCAACGAGGTTGACTTCAAAGCCATGCAATCTAATGGTAATAGTAATATCATAATTTGACATACTATCAGAAATACTTCCTAAATAGACTATTCAATCTTATAAGAGATGGATTCATGAGAACTATTATTTATGAAATATGAGTCAATGACTTTAATTAAAAAAATTACACAATCTAATTCTTGTAAAAATATCAAAATTTGACACATTGAAAATACCTTCCAAAAGTATCGTTAATTGATTAATATGAATCACTACTCATGAAATATAATTTTATAAACCTAATCTAAAAACTACACAATAAAAATCTTAATAGCAATATTGTAAGAAACTATTCCCAAAAGCAAGCCTAACAAAATTTGATGAAAATAATTTTTGTTTCACTCAACTTTGACATTCACAACTTCCTCTTTTATTATAATAAGAAAAAAAATGTCTTTTTAGATATACCTCATGAACCATACTCGAATAATCTATCATTTTTCTTCTCAAAAACATATTTGCAGAGCCTGCTTCTTTTACTTGTTTGTACTTTTATCTCTCTGATGGAAAGGGTTCCTTCAGGACACATTTTTCCAAGTTCACTGCTTGAGATATTTGAGGAGGGTTCCCCTGCTTGAGTATCCATCCAACCCATATTCGAGTAGTTCTACAATTGCACAGTCTAAATTAATAATACTGACAATTGAATGATGAATGATGATACATAGAATTGATATAAACTAATCCTAAAAACACTAAAACATTATTAATATATTTATATTTCATAAATAAAATTGATATAAAAGATTTGGAAAGATACATTAAAAAATAGAAAAACAATAATTTATAATAGAAGGAAACTTAAATTGCTATTTAAAAAAAAAACAAGAGTCTTAAATCTTATCATTTTGTTTCATTATCATCCATAAGTACACACCTCTAGCATAATAATTATATTTTACCACCCATAAAATGAAAAAAAGATTTTCACAAGAGAAATTGAAGCTAGATTATAAAAATGAACCATCTTATTGGAAACTGGAACTGTTATCATACCCAAAAGGACTACAAATTTCACCTTATCATACCCAGATTGTTTCTTTGCCTGGCGGAGGGAAATTTGATCAGTAAAATTGACACAGAGTATGTTGTCTCCATTGTCATGCTGGATAACAAAACACCAACTTTAATGGGCATGTACTGTCCCTTGTGTAATTGCCACTTGAATGCATTGCTATTTGATGCAGGGGCATCCCTAATGCAAGCCAAAGACACCATGATTGAAGGAAGTTGCCATGAAGCCAAGGAGTCAAATCCTATCAATTGGAACATAAGATTTTCACCTTGGAGCTTTGAAGGATTGACTGGTGAAAGGTCCTTTTGATTGACAAATCAGAGTCTTTTTGAATGACAAATCAGAGTCTTTTTGAATGACAATAAATTAGAATAGGAGTTTTAGATGTTTTCTTGGTTTGTAATAAATATTAAGGATTGATTTTATCTCCTTATAAACATCCACTTGTTGGACACAAGACCCCTTGGTGACTTATAAACCTTGGGCATCTTTTGAGTCCTTGGATGAAATGAGCATAGTAAGTGTTTATTAGGTGTCTTTTAGATGTTGTTAAGAAGTTTGAAGGTCCAAAATAACTTTAATAAGGTTCCTAAAGTTTCACAACACATTTTTAACCTTCTCGGCAAAGTTGTTTGCAAAGTTGTAATGCAACTTTAAAAGTTGCTTAGCAAAGTTGACATTTGTTGGATAAACTGTTCTAACCACCTAGATGGTTGAACCAATGTTTGGAGAGCCTATTTTAGGCTTCAAATGGTCGAAGAAAGACAGAGAACCAGTATTGTAATCATTTTGCTTTCATAAAAAATAAAAATAACCCTGTTTTAGTGCATTTCTGGTGAAAAATGAACTTTGTACGGCTGTACGGATGGTGGTTGGATGATAAAATTTGCCTGGAAGTTGTAATAGTGACATCTGATGCTTTGGAAGTTGGTTTGATTGATTCTCTTTGTTTTATATCTAAGTTATTTCAAATTTTCTGTGCATTGTTTACAAACCCTCATTTTCAGGGTTTGACTGATGTAAAGACCTTAACTCACGTTTCAACCATTGGAATTCCTTCTTCCTTGGTGGAATGAGAGTTAAGGATATATATTTGTATATTCTAAAAGCCCTGACTACTCTGCATCACTATTGAACCACATTAATGCTTTTTTCCTTCAACAAATGAGGACAGTCACTGTAAAGACAACATGATAATGTACACTCACTGTAAGGATAGTCACAAATGAGGAAATCTCAGAGTGATTATCCCTTGTGTAATTGCCGCTTGAATACATTGCTATTGAACCACATTAATGCTTTTTTCCTTCAAGTGGCAATTACACAAGGGACAGTCACTGTGAGATGTCCTCATTTGTGACAAGGACAGTCACACATGAGGACATCTCACAGTGACTGTCCCTTGTGTAATTGCCACTTGAATGTATTGCTATTCAACCACATTTATTGGCCTGTTTGGACCACGGCACACAATAGCATCTACAGAGAAGAATATCCCAGGTGTAACAAGTTGTAAGAATATACCAACAGTTCTAAGAAGTTCCCTAGCACATAGTAGCATCTACAGAGAAGAATATACAACATGAGGGAAGCCACTGTAAAGACAACATGATAATGTACACTCATTGTATGTGTACATTATCATGTTGTCTTTACAGTGACTGTCCTCATTCAAGTGGCAATTACAGAAGGGACAGTCATTGTGAGATGTCCTCATTTGTGACAAGGATAGTCACACATGAGGACATCTCACAGTGATCGATTGTCCCTTGTGTAATTGCCACTTGAATGTATTGCTATTGAACCACATTAATGCTTTTCTTCTTCAACAAATGAGGACAGTCACTCTAAAGACAACATGATAATGTACACTCATTGTAAGGACAGTCACAAATGAGGACATCTCACAGTGACTGTCCCTTGTGTAATTGCCACTTGAATTACACAAGGGACAGTCATTGTGAGATGTCCTCATTTGTGACAAGGATAGTCACACATGAGGACATCTCACAGTGATCGATTGTCCCTTGTGTAATTTCCACTTGAATGTATTGCTATTGAACCACATTAATGCTTTTCTTCTTCAACAAATGAGGACAGTCACTCTAAAGACAACATGATAATGTACACTCACTGTAAGGATAGTCACAAATGAGGACATCTCATAGTGACTGTCCCTTGTGTGATTGCCACTTGAATGTATTGCTATTCAGCCACATTAATGCTTTTCTTCTTCAACAAATGAGGATAGTCACTCTAAAGACAACATGATAATGTACACTCACTGTAAGTGTACATTATCATGTTGTCTTTACAGTGACTGTCCTCCTTCAAGTGGCAATTACACAAGGGATTTGTGTTTTCATTTGTGTTTTCAACAGCGCCGTAACCCTCCGCGAAATCACATCGGGATATAAGGGCAAAACAAACAAGAACGTTGTCATTTGTATTTTCAACAGCGCCGAGAGAGATAAACAAACTTAAAACTCAGACTTAAGAAAGATGAAGGCAATGCTTCAAAAGGCCGATGCCCTAAATACGGGAAAACACAATACCACCATTAAACGATGCCCTAGTCACCATATCAATGCTGCCAGCTCTGTACCAGTATGCTGACTGCTCACTTTCATCCTGTGATAAAGGTAACTTCATTAATCATACTTGAAATGGTAGCATACGAACTAAAGTTGATGAACATTTATAAACTAAAAGTTTAAAACTACAGATTACAAATGTAGTAGTTTCATACGAAAAGAACTTGATGTCTGAAATTTACCATTAGAAGTATCCAAAGGAATACCACAGTACTGTTGAACTTGGAGAATCAGAGATGATCTACACAGCAAGGTTCAACAGCTGTAAGGACTGTTACACCATCTTTAGCATTTGAATACATTTTCTCCTTGGCTTCTGGTGGATCCTCAAAGACCCCCAATGACGTTTTCCCTACAATTATCAATTGTTTGTCAGTATGAGATATTAATAAATAAACATTAATCACAATATTAGGCAAACAATGTTCTTGATGTCTGAATCTAAATCATAGAAAGCTCTAATAAAGCAGTTCTCAGTTTCACATTAAACTAAGTTTCAATTTCAAATGGTTATAATAATTTTTGCAAGTTATAAGTAGCTGGTTACAGTATATGACATAAAAAGAAAAAAAATCATTTCTATTCTTTTCTTCTTTTTCTCTTTCAATGAAGCTTTTGCACCACACAAATGCATACCAAGAATTTCTCAGGAGGTTTCAAGACCATTGCATACCAAACTTCTTCTCTGTAGATGCTACTATGTGTCGTGGTCCAAACGGGTCCAAATAGACCTAGTGACTCTAGTAGGTCTCCAAAACCTGTTTTGCAGAAATAACTCTTCAATTTGACAAAGGACCTTATGAACTTATATGTTTTTTGAGTACCCTTTTTGATGTTCTAACAATCCTCCAACTCCCAGACCCTGACTCCACTCTAGCATATCAATGTCCTTATTGAGTCTGCAGACCTAATGCATGCCTTTGGGTGTGGGTTCCAAAACAAGGCATTGAAAATGGGTGCATGAAACCAAGATCAGAGTTTGAAGATGTCCACCATGCTCTAAAGATCTAGATTCAACAAGGTTTGAGGTCCTTTACTTTCCGCTACCCTCTGATCTTGCATAATCCATCAACTCCTAGTCAAGAACATTGAGATTCTTGACCTAGGGCTTGCTCTTGAAATTCTTTGGCTTAGTATCCTATTCCAAAGCTTTTAAAATATGAAAATAAACCCCCTTAACTTGCATTTTACAAAGAACAGAGGATATCCTATGGTTTATTTGCAAGTTAAGGCATTTGAATGCAATAACCCAAAAAATGAGGGTTTGACAGAACAACAGATAAGAAAAAGGAATAACTTTGATATAAGGTGTCTTGAATCTACCAAATAAACTCTCAAAGCATAAGATATAAATACTCTAACTTCCACACTGGTTTTCACTCCCTTTCACATCCGTACACTGTACAGTGCTTGAAGGAAATGCACAGAAAAGGCTCTGAAATAGTGGCTCTATCTGACAGAGAGTCCATGCTAGGCTTCATGACTAACCTAGAGCACATTCCTTGTTATGGAGGAAGTTTGAATGGTGAAGAACTTATGGAATGGATAGAGGACCTAGATAACCATTTTGACTACAAGTATCTTATTAATAACCATTTTGACTACAAGTATCTTATGGATAGAGGACCTTGATAACCATTTTGACTCATTTAGTATCTTATTGAGCTTCACTTTGTTTTGAGAATATAGTTTAATATTCTCTACTAAACAGGGCCAACCACGTGAAGGTGGAAGCTCATTTGGCCCCACCCCCCTCCCCCTAACATCACTCTACATTCCCCGTTAACATCTAACATTCATTCATTCTTTCAATTATTAATAAAATGTAACATTCAATCAATATCACATGATAACATTCATTAACACATTAGATTCGTTAACACGCAACATTCATCAATATGAAAATAAACACATAATTCATGAACATTCATTAGCACATAATTAAATTCATTGAGACATAAAATTCAGTCATTATCAATTAAGGTATTTAGATGACAATCATTTCTTTTTTCTCTTTCTAATTTTTTTTTCTATGTAAGCTCTAAGAGGAGCATCAGTGTTATCATCAATACCCCCCTCATCAGTTGTTTTGTTCTTTGTTCTTGATGATCTCAAATTCCTATGCTGCTGCAAAGGGGGGTCCTCTACAATAACAAATAAAAGAGTTAAATTTAAAATATTTAATTATAATTGTTACAAGTATTTAATTATTTTAAAGAACATAACTGTGGCGCTCTTTAATTACCTGATCTGGCCACATCATTTTGTCTAGACTCAACCTCAACATGCTCATGAGCACCGACCCCTCGATCCTCTACAGTTGCTATACAAAATGTTACATTAATCCAAACACCAATTGTAATTACATATATAAAATTTAATAGCAAATGTATACCTCCACCACTAGGATGCACATCATGCGAACCTTCATTATGCATAGATTGTGTAGAAGGATTGTCAGGCTGCATTCCAATATCCTACACATTGTTATCATTGCTTTCTTAAAATAGATATACTCACTTTATATTAGAACTTAACATCAAATAGACTAATTGGTAAAGTATTCAATTTGAAATAAATTTCATTTAGCTTATTTACCTGTGGCTCAGATGCATCATTATTTGAACCTTGCACACTAATTTCAACTTGTAGCCGTTCAGCCACGGCTCTATAGCCTTGTTGGAAGCCAATTCTCTTGTCCTCTTCTGTGAGGCATCTATTGAACTCTGACCCCTACATTTTTTCTTGGTATGGTGAATTTTACTTGCATTGTTTGATCAAAAAAAATTTCCTTGCAATATATAAAAAAATTGATACAAGTTTTCATTTACTAATACTTACAACTCGTGCTTGAAGTTTGGAAAAACCACCAAAGCCGAGCTTGTGTGTCCCGTGCTTTTCTAATCTTACCTTTGTTGCCTTTGATGTGTCAGGCAATCTATGAAAAGTTTGAAATATGTTAGAGACCAGTACATAATTAGTACATAATTACATTCTTACATAATTACATAATCAAAAGTATCTAGGAAAAATTTAGAGGTTAATTAGTACATAATTACATTCTCAAAAGTATCACATACCTTGCTCTACTCTCTACTGGCGTAATTCCTTTTTTCATGTCGGCTTTATACTTTCCATCCAAAATCAAACCCTGCCACTCAGCCTCAAGAACACAGGGCGGACGCTCGTGCCTTGGGTTAACCTCTAAATATTTCCTGTACTGGTCCCTAATATACTTCAAACATAAACCAGCTCTTTCAAGGAGCTTGTTTCTCTCGAATGCACGAGGTCCAAAAAGCTGGGTCATACTATGTACAAGATCATCCTTCAACTTTTTATCTTGGTTATTCCACCTTTTAAGTAAAAAAAAACATGTTAGACTCATAAATGAAGAGAAGCTACCTTTAATATAGTTCAAGAAATTGATGAAAAGGAAAACTATTCTAGGAATGATATGAAATCAAAATAGTGGTTTGGGGTTTTAGTTAGGATATGATGTTCCACCATGTACGTATGGTGGGCTCTAATATCCGCAAACACTCATCACCAAGTTTTCGCCAAAAAATATCATTCCCTACAAAATAATCATGGGATCATTAGTCGATGAAGAGTGATCAAAAACTAAATTACTATTATATCACTATAGAATAATAATAACTTTAAAGTACCTGGAAGTTTGGATACTTTTAAGGGAACGCCTTCATCGTCGCTGATGATCAATACGCAATCCTTCACCGTTCCCGTACTAGGAACACGGGAACATCCAGGAAATGATGTTGCATCGGGACTTGTTGCATCTTCTATTGCAAAAAATGAAAACCATTATCAAATGCCTCCAAGAAATAATACTTCAAGGGAAATAAATTGGTGTAGAGCACCCATGGCACAAACACAATCAAGGGATCTACATCGTAAACACATAACACTTAAACACATAACAAAAGAGAGAAAAAGAGGGATTTGTGTACCAATAGATGGTGCAACAGTTGGTGCATTTAGGCTATGTGTTGTTGACATGGCAGTCGGCAAGACATTTGTGGCTGTCCTAGATGGAGGCGGCGTTGTCATATCATCATGGAAAGGAGCTGAAGAATAAAATTGTTAGAGCATGCATAAATATAGAACGCGTGGACTAGCATGGACAAGATTGTTAGAGCATTAAAAAAAAAGATTGTTCGAGCATGTATTGTCAATGATTATGATCATTCCTATATATATTCAGTGGAAAACACAAGTGGGGAATGGAACATGTGATCTACCTGAACCACTTGCAATACCGGCCTCATCATGGGAATGGGGTTCAAAATTACGCAAATAACTCTGTAAAGACAATGCATCCATATTTTAATTAATGTCATAAAAAAGCATAACATAAAAACCATTATTGAACTCTTGTAATAATTAAAAATTTCATTAATACTTACTTTAAAGTTTCCAGAAGTGCGCAACAACTCAGCTGCCCTGTCTTTTATTTCCTGAGTCTGAGGATGTATGGATACCAAACGTAGAAGTTCTTTCCCAATTTTCTTTAGCAGCTTTTTAATGGAACCGATCGGGTCATCGGTCTCTGCTAAATCAATAAAAAAAGGGTCCACAAGGGGGGACTCCTGAGGGACTACAGGTTGCTTTCCCTCTCTCCGACCACCGGCCCTCTGTGACAACAATAGTATTAGTATTATCAAAATTACTCCAAAACAATGAAGAAAATAACATTAAAAAAAATAACATTTTGCTTCTATCTAGTTTGCACAATTACAATGAGTTTTACCTGCTCATGTGTAGATGAGCTAGGAATATCATCACCATCACCTTCGGGCGGTTGCTCCATATTGTGCCCCTGTGTCAAAGATCAAGTATAAAAATGTTAGCCAAAAATTTAATAACTAAATGGTATGTTGGAGTCATTGATTAGAAGTTGGTTTAATAGTATGTACCACCCCCATGATAGTAGCCTCGTTTGTATCTATGCAGTTCAAATTGTAATCAATAAGCAGCTCTTCCCCTGCACGTATTGATTTTATCGCACAGATGAATACACGATTTCCCTCGCGCGCCTCAAATATGCAATTGGGTTGCTTTATAGTTGACCCAGGTCGTGTACTATTTATAAAACCCACAATATTCCCTGTTGCTTTTGGCCTTCCATCAATGTATATAGCCACACTTTTACTTTGATTATTGTCTTGCTGTTGTATATAATTTGCTGAGAGTGCATACCTACGCATACTTTTTTTATATTGAACAATATGCATCCAACTTTTGTAATCGTAACATGGTCCAACATACTCCATCAATTCAGAAACTTTGTTGTAAGACACCTTTATGCCATCCATATAAAATAGGCCCAAACCATGTAATGATGATGGTGCTATGTGATATATCCTCTCATTAACACAAAAATCAGTGTTTATTGGAGGAAGTTCCTTGGGTACCCAATGTTTCTGTAGATGTTGGTACCTCAAGGGCACCTCGATGTCGCCTTTCATCTCATCATCATAAGAACATGACCCCCCTTGAGCAAGGAAAAATTTCATGTGTTTATTGAATTTCCTTCTAGTCCTTTGACCTCTAGTTAATCTCCCTATTCTAGATAAACTGCATGTCTCACTTTCCTCTTCTATTCCTATATTTCCCTCACTCGAGGAAGACACTTCTGACAAATACCTATTTGCTGGTACCTGCAAATGGGAGAGATCTTAGAAGACATCAATCTTACTATTCATAAGTGTATTAAATAGACTTTCTATAAGGTGTATTGACTTATACCTGTCGATCCATGAGACTGTGCGGGATGCTCTTGAAAGGGGTTCAATTTCCTGCAAATGTAATTCAATTATCATGAGCATAATCACATCATAATCATAATCACATCCATCATAAGCATCACATAAAAATTAAAAACATTAAAACGTACACATTATAACACTTATAGCTTTTAAATAGATAATGAATAAACTATGTAACCATTTAAGACAAATATATTTCTATCAAGAAATGAATATTAAATACATTAAGGATTGATGGCATACCTTTAAATTTCATCATCATCATCCTCATCATCATCATCATCATCATCATCATCATCCTCATCATCGTCGTCATCTTCATCATCCTCGTCGTCGTCGTTGTCATCGTTGTCGTCATCATCAACATCATCATCATCAACATCAACATCATCTTCATCATCATCATCAGTAGCAGCATCATCTTCTTCTTCTTCTTCATGAAAATTTGTCTCAGGAACATCATCCAATAATTGTCGATCGTGATCATCATCTACATCATCTTCTACTTCTTCGGTATCTTCTTCTTCCATCGCATTATACTTTATCGGCCTTCCTCTCAGTTCATGTCTAACAACAAATGACCAACCCGGTTTATGTGAAACCTCTGAGTAAAATACCTGCTCACATTGGCTTGGAAGAACATAGGGCTCATCCCCAACTGGCTCAAACGACCTTGTATTAACCATTGTAAATCCATTATCATGTTCAATAACAGTTCTATTAGGATCATTTGGATTAAGTCGTAGCCTGTACCATTTGACAACGAAGAGTACTAATTTGAAGGAACTAAAGTCGCACTCAAGTATATCATCCAAAATGCCATAGTATTGATTTTTAGACTCTTGAGGATCTAAGTCATTTCTAGATGAAATATTAGTCACTTGAAAGACTGCAGTTATTCCAGAATCACAAGTTTTCTTCGTGTCATCCAACACTTTGACGCGAAATTTTTGACCATTACAGAACATACCCTTGTGGTGTTTAACCTACAATAATATGTGAAACATGTCAAAATTATTATATCGTGAGTTGATAAACATACGGGTGATTAATAATTTTGTACGTACCTGGAAATCTCTTAAACCATATGCTAAATCTATTTCCCTTTGCGTAACATTAGAATCTCCATTACGATGAGCTTCTTTAACCAATGAAGATACACCTTCCCATGTTAATGTGTGACCAGAATGTTGACATCGTTCAATCCATACCGTCATCCAATCAAGATTGTTTGCAATATACAAATGTAGTGCATCCCACTCTCGAGCAACTGTACAAAAAAAAAATAGACGACTTACAACCGATTTATTTTGAAGATTAAGAAATAATTTATTACAATAACATCTTATAATTTATTACCTGTCACTTTCCTCAATCTACCTTTCCCCATCAAGTACTCCCCTTTGAATTTTTTAAAAGGGTCGAGATCCCAAATGCGATCTACATGGATATTTGAAGCAAACTTAGGAAGATATTCAGTAATGTACACCATAGTCTGGTATACCATGTATCCCTCTACCATAGAACCCTCAGGATGTGCTCTTTGTCGAACCAAAGCCTTCAAAGATTTCAAGTGCCTCTCAACCATCCACATTGACCTAGTGTGTGCAGGTCCACACAATTCAATCTCCTCAACTTGGTGTATGAGGTAGTGTTCTTGTGCATTGAAAAAAGTTGGAGGTAGACACTTTTGCATTTCACACAATAAATGAGGAATTCTTCTCTTCCAATAGTTTATATCTTCTTTATGGATTTCTTTAGATGACAACCACCTACATTAAGAGATTCAAGTCACAAAAAATATATAAATACGAGACTTTACAAAATAATATACAATAGATTACATAGCAAGAAAAACAAATCGTGAATATAATAAATATATACAACAAATTGAACAGATATTACTGCTTACCTCATGTATTTTCCAAGATCATATATCACTTGTTTGATGTTATTGTTGAAGTTCTCTGGGAGAGATAGAGGTAGCACGTACTGCAGTAATTATAAACCAATCATTTCATTATTTTCTAACATAACATAATGAATAGTACACGTAGTTTATGAATATATTGTAAATACAGAAGAACATAACTTACCTTGATGAAAGTATGCCAATCATGCGTTTTGAGCCCTGGCCCAAATTCACTTTTCTTTGATATGAGATTGCTTATGTTCCCAGCAAATCCTGTGGGAAATCGAATTTTTCGTATGACTTCTTTTATGGCATCACTTTGCTGCTCCGTTAATAACCAAGGAAGGGCACTTATATTAATCTGATCTCTATTGCTATTTGAGTGAATGAAATTCTTCAGTGCATGATTGGATTCATGAATGTCATTACAAATTTTGACAATTTTTTCTTTGTCACGCCTTCCATCCAGTATTTTCCACAATGTCTCTGTTATATTCTTTCCAACATGCATAAGATCAAACAAATGCACAATTTGTAGGTCCTCGTAGTAGGGAAACCTACTAAATTGTCTGGGATAGCTTTTTAGTCCCTTTGGAAGGTTGTCAGTAGTGCCTTGACGACCTTCACGATCATCAATTACATAATTAGTAAACAAAAATCACAATAGAAATATATAAATTACAAACATAAACCATTAAGTGGAATGACATTACCTCGACGATTAATTCTATTATATTCCAACTTCCATAGGCGAGGTGTCATTCTTCGTGGCTTTGATGTAGTCTCTTCTTTCCCATTGAAAATATATTTTTCCATACTTCGATACTTATGATTCCTGTGGAGGAAGTGTCTGTACTCATCAAACACATGCTTTCCTAAACTTTTTGAATGATGAGATTTCATCTTTGGACCACAAATTGGACATGCAAATTTTCCCTTTGTTTGAAGACCTACAAGATAATGATATAATTGGATTATTAAATATGTTGATTTTTATAATTAGAATTATCATGCGCAACTTGAATTCACTATAACATACCACAAAAATGTGTTAGCCCTGGGGCATCATGTATTGTCCATACAAGTATTGCATGGAATTGAAATTGTCTTTGTCCTATTGGTCTAGACACGTCATACATAGTGACACCGTTCCATAACTCCACCAACTCGTCAATAAGAGGCTCAATATATACATTCATATCTTTAACTTGATATTTACCTACTTGAATGAACAGTAACATTACATAATTATTGTGACCATTTTACTGTAAGATTTGTAAGTACATGTAAATTAATAACTATCAAATGATAAAATACCTGGAACAATCATTGCCAACATAATGTGCTCCCTCTTTATTGACATCCACGGAGGAATGTTATTGTTGATAACAAAAACAGGCCACACCGAGCAAACAGATCTCATCTCTCCAAATGGATTGACACCATCCGCTGCCAATGAAAGCCTGAGATTACGAGGTTCTTCTTTGAAGTGTTGCCACTTTTCCTCTATGTGCATAAATGCCGAACCATTCGCAGGGATTTGAATAATGTCATCTCGACTTCTATTGCGTGCATGGTAATCCATAAATTGTGCCAAGCTAGTACACCTGAATAATTGTCGCATCCGTGGAATAATGGGGATGTAACGAAGAACCTTGTGAGGCACCTTTTTTGTTATTTGATCTATTCGATATCTACTCGTATGACATACAGGGCATTGTGTTGCAAATTCATGTTCTTTATAATATATAATATGATCATTGGGACAAGCATGTATTGCTTGATACTCCATTCCAATATCTTTCATAATAGCAGATAATTCTCGATATGAGCGAGGTAGAATATTTGATGGTGGTAACAAAAACTCACCTATCAATCTACAGCAAAAAATATAAGTTGTTAATATAAACAATATTAGTGGTACATTATTCACCCTTTGTTAACTATAAAGACATATATGACATACCTTAACATACGTGACATTGTTATGTTGGATAAACCATTCATAACCTTCAAGTTCAACAACAACAATACAGCAGAGAGAAGAGTTGTTTGGGAGTCTTTGTATAGGGGCTCGTATGCCTTCTCAAGTAGAGGTACATCAAGGCTATCATCATCATCATGATCAGATCCGCTTGGACTAAATGTGTCATGGATCAATGTATTTATACCATCATCTTCAATTGTGTTTTCTAGCACATGATCGTCATCTTCCATGGGATCATTATCTTCACCTTGGATATTCGCACCCCCATGTTCCTCCATATCATGTACTTCCCTGGGGAGATCAACCTATATAAAATTGATTAACATAAATAAACCATGATCTTCAACTCATCATCAAGTGATTTCATATGTATATAAATTGTTAAAATGATATAATGAACAACTTACCAGTGGATGATAGTCATGCCCCCCTTCAATGTGACCATTCTCCCTACAATGTCTCTTAACTGTTTTGATTAGCAATCTTCTACGGTTTAAGCCCTTACAAATTTTGCAGGGACAATAACATTTTCCATCACCTTTTCTTTTCAAGTTAGACCACAATCTAGTGATTGTCTCCCTATTTTTTTCTTCACTTATATTATCTGACATGATCGTTCTTCACAGGAAGCAAAAATGGGGCTATGAAAACTTCGGTCTACAACTTTCAGTGACTAAGGAAAATTGTCAAAAGTACACAAATCTTCTTAGACCTAGTTAAATCCTTTAATATTTTAAAAGTTTAGTTAAAATATACATTAGATTAAAAAATATACAATTTTCATGCCTGAGCGCGCGGCTACGACTAGTGCAATGGTCTTTTTGCTTAGCTCTAGAAGCTCTCTAGCAATCAAAACATATAAGCTACAAGGCCTAACAGCAATTTCAAAACATATAAGCTACAAGGCAAGACATATTACATGACATGGCAAAAGGATTAAAATATACATTAGATTAAAATATATACAATTTTCAAACCTGAGCGCGCGGCTATAACTCGTGCAATGGTCTTCTTGCTTAGCTCTAGAAGCTCTCCAACAATCAAAACATATAAGCTATTAGAATTCATTAACTTTCTGTAATTGGAAAACTCTATTTGATATTAGACCGTAAACTACTACTATTCTCTCCATAAGAACTAAGTACAAAATTCTTTCAAGTTCACATCCATGATTCCCTTTAGATTAAAATATACAGCAAAAATAAGCTAAAAGTCTAGTTAAAATATACATTAGATTAAAAAATATACAATTTTCAAACCTGAGCGCGCGGCTATAACTCATGCAATGGTCTTCTTGCTTAGCTTTAGAAGCTCTCCAGCAATCAAAACATATAAGCTACAAGGCCTAATAGCAATTTCAAAACAAGGGTCATCAAAAGAACCAAAAACAATGTGTGCAAACAATACCTTGTGAAGTGGTATAGACAATTAGAAGATGCTACTATGTGCTAGGGAACTTCTTAAAACTGTTGGTATATTCTTACAACTTGTTACACCTGGGATATTCTTCTCTGTAGATGCTACTGTGTGCCGTGGTCCAAACGGGCCCATAAATGTGGTTGAATAGCAATACATTCAAGTGGCTTACACAAGGGACAGTCACTGTGAGATATCCTCATGTGTGACTGTCCTTGTCACAAATGAGGACATCTCACAGTGACTGTCCCTTGTGTAATTTCCACTTGAATGAGGTCAGTCACTGTAAAGACAACATGATAATGTACACATACAATGAGTGTACATTATCATGTTGTCTTTACAGTGGCTGCCCTCGTGTTGTATATTCTTCTCTGTAGATGCTACTACGTGCTAGGGAACTTCTTAGAACTGTTGGTATATTCTTACAACTTGTTACACCTGGGATATTCTTCTCTGTAGATGCTACTGTGTGTCATGGTCCAAACGGGCCCATAAATGTGGTTGAATAGCAATACATTCAAGTGGCAATTACACAAGGGACAGTCACTGTGAGATGTCCTCATGTGTGACTGTCCGTGTCACAAATGAGGACATCTCACAGTGACTGTCCCTTGTGTAATTAAGTATTGTGGGGAAGCATTCTAAATAACCAAAGCCGCTAACAATAAATTCAACACAGATATGTCCTCATTTCTGGGTATTTTAGCTCTCTAACAGCTGAATACTAGATTAAATAATAATGACAAAAGAAAAATAAACCCAACGTACTCAGAAATTGTAGCTGTGATTTTGCGGAGGGAATCTCTCTCGGCGCTGTTGAAAACACAAATGACAACCCGCTTGATTTCGCGGAGGGAATCTCTCTCGGTGCTGTTCAAAACACAAATGACAACCCGCTTTGTTCAAAACACAAATGATAACCCGCTTGATTTCGCGGAGGGAATCTCTCTCGGCGCTGTTGAAAACACAAATGACAACGTTCCTTTTTTTTTTTGCACTTATAGCCCAACCAACATAAGGTCCATTTGTAATACAACATGATAATGTACACTTACAATGAGTGTACATTATCATGTTGTCCTTAGAGTGACTATCCTCATTTGTTGAAGAAGAAAAGCATTAATGTGGCTGAATAGCAATACATTCAAGTGGCAATTACACAAGGGACAGTCACTATGAGATGTCCTTATTTGTGACTGTCCTTACAGTGAGTGTACATTATCATGGTGTCTTTAGAGTGACTGTCCTCATTTGTTGAAGAAGAAAAGCATTAATGTGGTTCAATAGCAATACATTCAAGTGGCAATTACACAAGGGACAATCACTGTGAGATGTCCTCATGTGTGACTGTCCTTGTCACAAATGAGGACATCTCACAATGACTGTCCCTTGTGTAATTCAAGTGGCAATTACACAAGGGACAGTCACTGTGAGATGTCCTCATTTGTGACTGTCCTTACAATGAGTGTACATTATGATGTTGTCTTTAGAGTGACTGTCCTCATTTGTTGAAGAAGAAAAGCATTAATGTGGTTCAATAGCAATACATTCAAGTGGCAATTACACAAGGGATAATGTCATGAGCCGTGACATATTGAACTTAGTATAATAATAAAATGATTAGATGATATATAATAATCTATTATTAACGGTATATAACAATAATATATAATTATTATCAAAAGATAATAATAATATATAGTTAGCATAATAAGTAATATGTTAATTAAATAATATTAAAATATTAATAAATAATATAATTATGATTATAATTATAATATAAATTAATAATAAATAATTATTAATAAATTATATATATTATATTATAATAATATATTAAGTAATAATATTAAATCAATTATTGATATAATAATTTTAATATATAAATAATATTAATAAACCTCTCAATATAAAAAAATATGTTATCACTATAATAATATTTATTATAATATTATTAATATTACTAACATCATTAATTATAATATTTAATAATAACAATAACATTAATAATAATAATAATAATAATAACGTTTAAAGCAATATCGAATATCTGTAATCGATATACATCTACATTAAACATCTGCATTATCTATCACGATGAGGAATGAAGAAGTGATACAACAATCACTAGT
Organism: Chamaecyparis obtusa; assembly: GCA_027943335.1. Taxonomy (NCBI): domain Eukaryota; kingdom Viridiplantae; phylum Streptophyta; class Pinopsida; order Cupressales; family Cupressaceae; genus Chamaecyparis; species Chamaecyparis obtusa. The sequence continues at coordinate 59,063 of BSBK01012484.1, read as the reverse complement.
CATTACACATCGATACCATGAGAGGATGATTAATGAACCAAATACTATGAAGTCTAGATCAACATGCTATGAATAAGGGATAGGTCGCTATGTGTTTCAGAAGATGTATTGATAAGCAAGAAGGATAACCATTCATATATTATAAATAATCATTAATTGCACAAGTTTAGACAATGACATATCCGATAAAGCAATATCAAACATGAAGACCCGCTAGCAAATATGCACCATCACTTCCTATGTTATCATGACAATAACATAAACTAGATTGAATTCTACTATCTATATCAATAGACACCACATAGGAGGATATCGACTAAAGGATTGAAAGATTATCGATTGTCTGAGATAAACCACATCTTGTAGAAACACAAAAGCATCAGTGATTATATCACAAGCTATTGATGAATGAGGCATCAGTCATGGATAATAAGTACAATGTATCCTTAAGTATTAACAGGAATGGAAGTCAATTTGAAGATCAAACTCCATTACCAGCAATCAACCAATAAATGGACAATTATCAGAAAATGATATCGACTTATATCAGAGTAGAAAGATTGGATATCATCATAACAATATGGGATAAGGCAAGAGTTAATATCGATTGACTAAATACTAATGATAGTTAGACCAAACTAATACAAACACAATGGATGTTAACTACTGGTTGCACTACCAATTAGGGAAGATTACCTTCATAAAAAGATTTGATATTGAGTCAATCTGGGAGTTATCTATGATCAGAAAATAATGAAATAATATTATGTGAACTGTCGGATTATGGAAAGGTGTGATTAACAAAGGGACATGGAGGAAGAAACAAGACACGTCTCATTCATAGCATCTCTTCATTTGTTAAAGACAATATAAGAATGCATTCTCGTCAGTCACTCAAGGCATCATTAGAACTTTATTTACTTATCCATATTTGGATATACTCAATAGAGCATCTGCCTTTGGCAGTTTGGTTTCAAGTTTATCATTGCAGATCAGAGACAACACCATGATTGCACAGATAGAAAGGATAGTCAGAAACAACATCAATATTTGAAGTTGCAAGCATATAATTCAGAATCTGAAATAGCAACATATCACTCATAGCGATATTACACATTTGCATAATTACATCATCATATCAGACATAGCAAATACATTGCTGTAAGCAATACTTATTGATTGTATATCGATATTGCTTATATCAGACATACCATCATTATACTATCACTATAAGTGATAGGAAACATCATATTCATAGCATATTTCATATCATTATATCCGACAGTGCTATTAAACATATTGGTATCAATATCATCTTGCACACATATTGTGATTGAATCTGAAATAGCGGTTGATATCTTAAGTAACCTCCATTACTTAGTTTAATTGTAAGTATCTGATAGAGTAAGTCTGAGAAGTGGAGTAATTGTTCCTATTTTCCAAGTTAGCCAAAAAGGGGACATTATAGACAATCACTGTGAGATGTCCTCATGTGTGACTGTCCTTGTCACAAATGAGGACATCTCACAATGACTGTCCCTTGTGTAATTCAAGTGGCAATTACACAAGGGACAGTCACTGTGAGATGTCCTCATTTGTGACTATCCTTACAGTGAGTGTACATTATCATGTTGTCTTTAGAGTGACTGTCCTCATTTGTTGAAGAAGAAAAGCATTAATGTGGTTCAATAGCAATACATTCAAGTGACAATTACACAAGGGACAATCACTGTGAGATGTCCTCATGTGTGACTATCCTTGTCACAAATGAGGACATCTCACAATGACTGTCCCTTATGTAATTCAAGCGGAAATTACACAAGGGACAATCACTATGAGATGTCCTCATTTGTGACTGTCCTTACAATGAGTGTACATTATCATGTTGTCTTTAGAGTGACTGTCCTCATTTGTTGAAGAAGAAAAGCATTAATGTGGTTCAATAGAAATACATTCAAGTGGAAATTACACAAGGGACAATCACTATGAGATGTCCTCATGTGTGACTATCCTTGTCACAAATGAGGACATCTCACAATGACTGTCCCTTGTGTAATTCAAGCAGCAATTACACAAGGGACAGTCACTGTGAGATGTCCTCATTTGTGACTATCCTTACAGTGAGTGTACATTATCATGTTGTCTTTAGAGTGACTGTCCTCATTTGTTGAAGAAGAAAAGCATTAATGTGGTTCAATAGCAATACATTCAAGCGGCAATTACACAAGGGACAGTCACTGTGAGATGTCCTCATTTGTGACTGTCCTTACAGTGAGTGTACATTATCATGTTGTCTTTAGAGTGACTGTCCTCATTTGTTGAAGAAGAAAAGCATTAATGTGGTTCAATAGCAATACATTCAAGTGGTAATTACACAAGGGACAATCGATCACTGTGAGATGTCCTCATGTGTGACCTTTGTGAAGGCAAGTGCCAATTTGTACCCAAGTTACCAATATTGTGGCAAAAGTGGGAATGAAGCATTTAGGGGTCAAATTGGGCAAAGAAGTGTAGAAGTGGCCTATGTGAGGTCTAAATAGCCTAACTAAGTCATGGTTAGGGTCTTATGGTGTTTGAACAATAAGTTTTGAACCAAAATCCCAAAGGTTGTAACAAGTTGTCAATGTTGTCATTCACAACATTGACAACATTTGTGCAAGGGAGCATTTTCAAGTAAGATGGTTATGTAACTATATGAAACCATTGAATTAGGCATTAGATCAACTATAAGAGGCCTCCATCGATCTGTGCAAAAGGTTGGGGGGAAAAACATTTGGAATTAAGAGGATTTGTAGAGTAACACAATTTTAGTGAATTCTTGAGTTTTTTTGTTTCTTTGTTTTTAGTTGATTAATGGATTAGATAGCTCGCAGTGTCTATTGGAAAAGTTAGTACAAGTTGTTTTTTTATTCTGTGTTGTGTTTTTTTTGAGTTTTGAAGCATTCCAACTAGTTTGTTAATTCTTTTGTTAAGTACCCTATCATTGGTTTGAACCAGGCAGGTTGAACAAATGGAGTCTTAGCTCATCATTCCATTGTCAATTTTGTACGGGCTCTTGGAATGGGTGAGGAGACTCCATGTACTATATGTTTGGAAGGAGGGGCCCTGGGAAGCTCATTTTCTATGTTTGCAATGATGTCCTAGGTGAGTCAGTTGAGCACAGTTAGGGATGACAAATCATTACAAGAAGATTACAACAAGTTGAATGCATTGGTTGCTTCAACTAAAATCTCATGGAGAGGTAGACACACATCTAAAGAAGCCCCAAGTCAAATTAGAAGATTGGGTGAGTTTCTTTGGCTGCTAAGAAAACAAACTCTTAGTCAGACTGTCCAAGTTGTGTCAAAATACTTGTTTTCAGGCATGGCTGTAGCAGTTGGTGTACAAAAAATCTAGGAGGAGAAGACCTTAGATATCTTGGAGTTCTCAATAAAGGGCATCTGAATCCTAAGCCCTTTAGGTGGCTTAATATAAACAAAAAGGCTTGACAAAGGCCTAATTGCTAGCAGCCTATTTTTGGGTGCAATTGGCATGGTTTGATGAACCGGATTGAAGTACTAATGAAAAGTATAGGTGAAGGAGTAATATTGAAACCAATAGAGGTCCTAGTGGCCAGCCTCTCCATGGAGTAAAGTTCTAGTTGAATGTGTTTCAATTTGTGAAGACAAGACTAGGAGTGTCCTAGTAGCTAGATTGGTATTGAGTAGAGTTCGTTGTATTTCTTGTTGGTGTGCACTAGTTGAAGGAGTGGGATCTTGGGTAGAGATACCTAAAGAGTGTAGGGATAGTTAAGTACCCTATCAAGTCAAAACATTGGCCTAAAGAGACCCTAGTGAAGGATAGGGAGTGAGCAAGACAAAGTGTTACATCAATTAACAAGATCATTTTTTGGTAATTGTGTACATTATCATGTTGTCTTTACAGTGACTGTCCTCATTTGTTGAAGAAGAAAAGCATTAATGTGGTTCAATAGCAATACATTCAAGTGGAAATTACACAAGGGAATATCACTATGAGATGTCCTAAGTGTGACTGTCCTTGTCACAAATGAGGACATCTCACAGTGACTGTCCCTTGTGTAATTGCCACTTGAATGAGGACAGTCACTGTAAAGACAACATGATAATGTACACAAGTACCGTGAAGGTAGTCGCAAGTTAGGGCTGTTTCATTGCATACCCGAAACAATGAAGACATTACAGTCCACAAAATGTTTGTGCTTGAAAGATGAACAAATAAAATTAAACTTCTAAATAACCAAAGCCGCTAACAATAAATTCAACACAGATATGTCCTCATTTCTGGGTATTTTAGCTCTCTAACAGCTGAATACCAGATTACATAATAATGACAAAAGAAAAATAAACCCAACGTACTCAGAAATTGTAGCTGTGATTTCACGGAGGGAATCTCTCTCGGCGCTGTTGAAAACACAAATGACAACGTTCTTGTTTTTTTTGCCCTTATATCCCGATGTGATTTCGTGGAGGGTTACGGTGCTATTGAAAACACAAATGACAACGTTCCTTTTTTTTTTTGCCCTTATATCCCGACAACATCGCAATTGCAAGTTAGGGTTGTTTCACTGCATACCCAAAACAATGAAGACGTTACGGTCCACAAAACGTTTGTGCTTGAAAGATGAAAAAATAAAATTAAACTTATAAATAACCAAAGCCGCTAACAATAAATTCAACATAGATATGTCCTCATTTCTGGGTATTTTAGCTCTCTAACAGCTGAATACCAGATTACATAATAATGACAAAAGAAAAATAAACCCAACGTACTCAGAAATTGTAGTTGTGATTTCACGGAGGGTTACAGTGCTGTTGAAAACACAAATGACAACGTTCTTGTTTTTTTTGCCCTTATATCCCGATGTGATTTCGCGGAGGGTTACGGCGCTGTTGAAAACACAAATGACAACGTTCTTATTTTTTTTGCCCTTATATCCTGATGTGATTTCGCGGAGGGTTACGGCGCTGTTGAAAACACACATGACAACGTTCTTTTTTAATTTTGTGCTTATATCCCGACACCGTCGCAATTGCGACAGTGCCAAATGTATTGTCGTCACAAATTGCGATGGTGTCGGGCTATATTTGAAAAAAAAAGGCCAAAACCGCATGACATTTGCCTGCCGTCGCAAATTGTCGTCACAATTTCACCCCAAATGTATTAGTGTTTATGCACATTGTTGTTTATAGTTGAACGTGGACCTCTAATCCAACCATAGACACAACATAGTGATTTCTTAATCATTAAATTACGACAATGAATATGAGTTATTTACTTTGCAATATCGATTGAATTGACCTATTGCCTCCTATTTAGATAGGGTGTTTGATTTACTCTCAGAACGAGAGCCAAAAACCATTAGACCAATTCTAAAATGGAGGATTTGAAAGCTTGAAATGATCAAATTGCAATTAATCTAAAATGAAGATGCAATTCTAATCTATGAAGCTTTAAAGAAAGGTGAGAATTAATCTAAAACACAATAAGAAAACTAATTAATATGAAAATGCAATTATACTAGAATGAGAAGTACTCTAATTATGTAATAAAAATATTTGAAACTATGAGAAAGTTGAGACAAAAATCCACTACAGTTTTGGTACTCTCACAATTGCCTCTTCAAAATGAAGGAAAGAAGGTTCGTAATATAGAGGAGCCTGGGAGAGGATGAAGAGTTTCTTGGAAAGAAATGGCTGACTCTTCATCTCCATGGAGGAAGGTGAGACAAATTGATGAATTATTTAATTAAATGAATGAATATTGCCACACGGGTGGCTTTTCAAGTAATTTTGAATTGATAAATCCAAATAAAGATGTCCATTCAAATAACCAAATATTATTTAATTCCCTTGATGTGTATTAGCTAAAGAGGGTGGAATTAATTTAATTTAAAAGCACTAGGACTTTAGAATTAAATTAATTAATCATAGGGATTTTTAGCCAATAAATGTCAAAAATTTAGAAATTTAATTTAGTGTATGATTAATGAAAATTTAGGGTTTTTTGCATTTGACACCAAGTCAAATAAAGCCAATTAGGAGACCGAATTGCCTAGTACAATAGGACTTTAATGATGTAAAAATTGAAGAAATGCACCAAAATTGATTAGAATTGTGAGGTGCCAATTTTGGGGTATTACATTTTGCCCCTCTTTGAATTGATGTGCGAGCAATACTTTGATTCAAAGAATAGCCCGATGTGATGTTGATGAGGTTTCAGGATTATCCCCAGAATGGAGCTTAACCCTCATAAGACAAGGTTAGGATGCCAAGACATTGATCAGATCGAGATGCAGAACTAACTTCAAAATGAAGCATGATTCTCTGAAGTCTAAGTTAGATTACAAAGACAATGGTCGGATTACCACTTGAGAGAAAATCAAAATCAGGGTTAGATTGCCCCAATACCGATTCATAGATGATAATTGATGCAGATTTAGGACTATCTTTAGAATGAAGATTAGTCTTCCGAGACCCAGGTTAGATTGCCCAGATAACGTTCCAAAAAGAGCTTTTCGAGAGCCATCTCCAGAATGAAGCTTGAATTTCAAGAATTAGGGTTAGATTGCCCCAATACCTAATGAGATTTCAAGAACCATCTCTAGAATGAAGCTTGATCCTCAAGGATCTGAGTTAGATTGCTCAGATACCTAAGATATAGATGACAAGATGCAAGGCCCAAAGATGCCCCTAGTGAAGAGATGCCCCAAGCAATGAGGACTTTTGATTCAGATTAGACTAATTCAAGAATTGATTCAACAAGATTCAATGATGCAATCATCCTGCCCCCTTGGGAGTGAAATAGAAAGATGACACGTTAAAAAGATGATTGATAGCAAAAGGTTGTAGCTAGAGATAAAATTAGAGATCCAAAGGAACTCAGAATGGATTATGGAAGAATTGAGAAGATGCAAAAGTGATTTGGAGCAATTTGGAGGTCTTGTTGACCAAGTTTGACCAAATTTGACTAGGGTTGACTAGAGTTGACTAGAGTTGACTTTTGATGAAAACATTGAAGATCTCAAGAAAATGATGATGAGAAAAGATTCCAGCAAGAAAATCCCACCAGAAGATTGATTGCACAAGCGTCTGATCCTGATGGTCCCAGAATTTAAAAACATGATTTCGAGCTATCTAGGAGTGTCAGATTTTGATTTCAATCCTAAAAATGGATTCAGAATGGTCCATTTAGCCAAGGGTAAAGTTTCATGCAAAATCGAGCACTTTACAGTCAAGTCAAACCCGAGATGAAAGATGAGAACCTTTGATGAATAGATCCAGATGAAGACAATGAAAAGAGCACCAAAACACTGTCTCAATGCAATCCTAGAATGAAAATGCAAACCTAACTAGATGCAAACCCTAGGACTTGGTTGTTGGACTTGTTTTATTATCATCACAGAGTTTTTAGCAACAGACATTCGTAGGATGCCATAAAACCCTCACTGACATTGCAATCTTGAGAATATGAATATGACATTAGTCTTAGATTTGTCAAAATGAGATGTAAGCATTAAGGCACAAGAAGCCAAAATGACCTGAACACCTATTCCTTTTGATTTAGCAAGTTAACATAAGCATTAGAGCATAGCTACTAGAATGACCTGAATGTTGCTTGCAAACAAACACATCAGACACATGAGAGTTTCTTCCTTTGCTAAGTGAATTATTAAGCATATTAAGGTGCTTGTAGTGACCCTTATGTTCACTTCACAGGATGAGCATTTACAATTTCACCTGTAGTAGAAAGAAGTCACTCAAACAAAAAAGGAAAAAAGAACCAACCTCACCAAAGCATCCATATGAAAGGAGTTGAGGTACACATGGCCATTCAACATGAGATGAAGGCTCTCATAGTGGACACCCCTCTTATATGGATTCATTAGATCATTAGAACTAAGCCGAAAAATAGAAAGCAAGAAAAGATCATGCCCCCAGTCTTCGTGTTTCTCAATCAAGACAAACATCTTAGATTCACTCAAGGGGAAATGATAAAGAAACAAAACAAGCACTCGAAGGGAAAGCTCAGCACACTTTAGAGAGTTACAAATCCAATTTCAATTTTTAGTTTAAGTAGATTAATGCCGAATCAAAAATATACAATGTTCAAAGTCTTAACAAGATAGCGAAAGTAGGCAGACACAGTGAGGGCCCACTAGTGACTGTCACAAGAGATAGAAGTCTCAAGGAGGTATCAAAGTGCTAACCAAGTATTAGCAGGTAGATGCAGTGAGAACCACTAGTGACTGATACAAGGAAGATTATCAAGGAGAGAGATCTAAGAGCAAACGAAACATCAAAAGGAAGATGTAGTGAGAACCATTGGTGACTGATAAACAAGAGATCTCGAAAGAGAGGGATTCGAACAAGAGCTAGGTATCAGTAGGAAAGCATAGTGAGAACCATTAGCAACCGATACATGAGAGATCCTCAAGGAGAGAGATCTTGAAAGTAGCTAGGCATCAACAGGCAGATGTAGTGAGAACCATTGGTGACTGATGTGCAAACAAAACCTCTAAAAGTAATGGGACAATGCCCCTAGACTAGGAAGGTGCCCCCAAGTGTGACCAGTTTCAATCCATGTAGAGTCAAGCATAATCTCAAAGATAACTAAAAGCAAGTGCATGAGCTAGCAAACTAAAGCAAGAAATGAACTAAAGCGGGAAATAAACTAAAGCAGGAAAGTGGAAAAGAAAACTAAAGAAGGAAAGAAAGATCCAAGTGATGTTGTAATAGGTATAGCATTGGGGAAAAAGAGGCACCTGTTTACCAAGTTTTCACCATCTTGGCAAAAATTCTATTTTTGCTACCATGACACCTGTTTGCCAAGTTTTCATCAATGACACATTTTTTCTTTTTCAATTTTTTTGTTCTTTTCTGTTTTTTCTATTTATTTTGTATTTTTGCTTTTTTTATTTTTTTTGTATTTTTTCAAATTTTCTATTTTTTTTGTTTATTATCAAGGCGCTTGTTTACCAGGTTTTCACTAGGATAATATATACATCAAAATGCCTGTTTACTAGGTTTTCACTAAGATGATCATTTTTTTTAGGACATTTTGCAATTTTAAGGATTTTTTTAGAATAGAGTATGTACATGAGCACAGAGGAAATGTCTCAGCTATAGAATCTTTTCAAATGCAAAGCTTTGATCACCTCTTTGAGCTGTTCTCCTTCAGTAGTAGATAGTTGATAAGCACCAGACCCAAATGTTACAGTGATAACATACAGACCAAGCTAGTTTGGTTCAAACTTTCCTTTCTATATCTGCTACTATTGATTCTTGGGGTTTTCTCTTAGGACAAGATCACCCACTTGGAATTCCCTTGGTATGACTTTCTTATTGTAGCTCTTAGATATCCTTTTCTAGTATGCTCTTAGATGATCAAATGCCACTTGCTGACGTTCATCCAGTAACTCTAGCTCTTGTAGCCGAGATATTCTAATGTCTTCATCAGTAATGAGGTTCTTTAGAGAGACTCACAATGTAGGAATCTCGACCTCAATAGTGATGGAGGGTGCTCCCCTTAATACCATAAACACATAACAGAAATAGAGAAACAACAACAATAATATGCAAGAACAAAAAATTGGCTTCTTATTATCTCCACAAATGTGGAATTACAAACTTTCAAAATTACAATATGCAAAGCCACATGGGCATTCCCTTACAATATTCTGTAGGAAAAAGCCTCGAATCAATACCCAGAACTGCTCTAGACAACACTACAGGCCTTCTTTATATAGGCAATTTCCACCGCCCAAGAAGGTTCTAGAAATTTAGCCCTTAGGGCCGACCAAACTTAGAATTATTTTATTTTACAATTTATTACATCAAAGTCAACTCAAAATGAATTTTGAAACTCAAACAAAAATTTTGAAGGAAAATTATTTTCATTTTAGGTGACCCAACTTCCAAAGACCATAAGTCATTGCCAGTTGACCCGATTGACTATTATAACCCCATTCTAGAAATGCCATGAAGTGCTCTATAGGCTTGACTAGCACAAGCACCTGTCACCCAAATTTTTGATCTATCCGAGGCCTCTAAAGCCTTCAAAACTGAGTTCAAAGTTTCTATATCCTATTGCCAATACTGAAAATCTTCAATATCTTCAAAACTAGACCTGATCTAGCCATGAAACTTTATCGGCAGGCTGATACGACTAAGATGAACCTCCACATGTGAAATTAGAACATTCCAAGATCGTATGACCAACTTAATAAAAATAGCAAGTTTCCATAAATAGCAGCCCTACACAAGATAGCCCTTATTGAATTCAAAAACATAAATATTTTTGGGTGATGCAAGATTGCTCTTACACCCAGGATGCTCCTGCATCAAATAGGAAAAACAACATCCACACCATAGACTAAGGCAAAGGGCATGTCCCCTATTGGAGTTTTAATGCTTGTTCTATAGGCCCATAAAGTCAAATTAATCTGGAGGTGCCAACCTCTACCAGATTTGTCAATTGTTCTGTGCAGGATCTTGAGAATTATCTTGTTAGAAGCTTCTGCCTGTCCATTACCCTGGGGATAGTAGACCGAGGACCAATTTTAAATGATTTTGAATTTAGTGCATAACTCTTTTAGATCTTTGTTCTTGAACTGTCCCCCATTGTCAGTGATTATTAAGGAGGGTACACCATATCTACAGATGATGTAATTCAGTATGAACCTTACTACAGATTTTCCATCAGCTATGGTGAGAGGCACTACCTCAACCCACTTAGTAAAATAGTCTATGGCTGTAATAATGAACTTGTGCCCTCTTGAGGAAGAAGGATGGATCTGACCCACAAAATCAAAGGCCCATTACTGGAATGACCAAAAATTAATGAATGGAATGAGCTCCTTGGCAGGAGTGTGGATCAGATTTCCATGGAGCTGACATTGTTTACAAGATTTGGCATATTGTGTAGCTTCTTTTTCCATCTCCGGCCAATAGTAACCATCTTTACTAAGTTTACGAGCCAATGTCAGACCGCTCAAATGAGAACCATAGATGCCTTTATGCACCTCAGCTAACACACGTTTGGATTTTTCGGGCTCTAGACACCTAAGGAGGGTATTGTGTAGACCTTGCCTATACAAGTCTTTAGCTACAATGACATAACATGAAGCACTGTGAATTAGGTGGTGTTTTTCATTTTGAGTATAAGTGTTTGGGATAATTTGGTCCCAGAGGTAGGAGTAAATATGGTGGTAGCAGGATGAATCATGTCCAATGACTGAACAGATCATCCTAGATTCAAGATTATTATAGGTTGGGTAGCATAATGTTTCCACCAGGAACTCATGTTGGAAGTCATTTTCTGGCATTTGTAACAGAGAGGCAAGAGTAGCCATGGCATCCACTACTTTATTATCTGCTCTTGGAATTTGCTGGAAAGTAATGTGTGCAAAGAATTTTCTTAGGTCATCGACCATCCATTTCTAAGGCACTAGTTTTGCATCCTTGGTTTGATAGATATCATTAACTTGGTTAATGACCAATTGGGAGTCTCCAAATACCTTAAGTTCATCCACATGCCACTCAACAACTATCTTCATTCCATTGATCAAAGCCTCATATTTAGCGGTGTTGTTCATATAAGGAAACAACATTTTGTAAGCTTTTGGTAGAGAGTATCCTTGTGGTGTAATGAATAGTATTCTAGCACTTGACCCCTACTGGGTAAATGAACCATCAAAGAACATAGTCCATGTATGATGTGTAAGAAGCATTATGGACTCATCTGGAAACTCAATGCTCAATGGTTGATAATCTACTATAGGTGCTTCAGCCAGTTGATTTGCAATAGCTTGTACTTAAATAGCTTTCCTTTCTACATACTCAATGTCAAACTCACTGAGTATCATGACCCATTTTCCTAATCTACCTATAAGGGAAGCTTTGCTGAGTAAGTATTTTAATGGATCAATTTTAGCAATAAGTCTTGTAGTGTGAGCCAACATATAATGCTGTAGTTTTTGTGAAGAAAACACCACTGCTAGACAAGCTTTTTCAATAACTAAATAGTTCATCCCATAAGAGACCAGAGTTCTACTAATATAGTATATAGCTCTTTCTTTGTTATTCTAATCCTCTTGAGCTAGTAGTGCACCCAAAGATGTGTCTGTAGCTGAAATGTAGAGGACAAGTGGCTTCCCATGAATAGGAGGCATCAAGATGGGTGGATTAGAAAGATATTGTTTGATTTTTTGGAACCCTTTCTTACATTCTTTGTTCCATTCATAGGTCACACCTTTATGCAAAGTCTTGGTAAATGGTTGTGACTTATTGACCAATTGTGCAATGAAGCACTGAATAGATTGTAGTCTACCTTGAAGTCCCCTCATCTGAATGATGTTCTTTGGTGGAGGCATGTCCATAATAGCTTGAATCTTTTCTAGATCAACTTCTATGCCTTTTGCAAAAATGATATATCCCAAAAGTTTACCAAAAGTGACCCCAAATGCACATTTTTTGGGATTGACTCTCAAACTGAATTGTTCCATCCGATCTAGTATAGGACCTAGATCTGGAAGATGTGTTTTCCACTGCATGCTTTTAGCCAAAGTTTCATCTACATAATCTTCCATTATTTTATGCATCATGTCATGAAAGATGGTTGTAACAACTTTTTGATATGTAGCTCTGACATTTTTTAGTCCAAAGGGCATGACATTCCAACAAAATGTTTCCCAAGAACATGTGAAGGCTATATTTTTGTGGTCTTCTAGCATGATCTTTATCTGATTATAACCAAAAAAGTTATCCATTAGAGAGTACATTTGGTAGCCAGCTGTCATGTCCACTATAATCATCTTTAGGACATGCTTTATTTAGGTCTCTGAAGTCTATGCACACACAGATAGATTTGTCATGCTTTGTAACTGGAAAAATATTAGAGATCCACTTTACATAGTCAATAGCTCTGATGAAACTAGCCTTAAGAAGTTTTTCTAATTCACCTTTGACCAAAAGTGCCACATGTGGATGCATCTTCCGAAGCTTTTGTTTGACAGAATTAACGCCCAATGCAATAGACAGATGATGCATGATTAGATTGGGATCCAATCTAGGAATATCAAAGTAAGTCCATACAAAATTGATTTTCTTACTTCGGAAGAAATTGGTGAACTCTTCTTTTTCCTATATAGATAGTGGCTGTGCTAGATGAATAATCTAAGGTACAAGCTCTGTGCCCAAATTCACTGGTTGGGTCGGCTCAATTAGCACTGATGATCTCTCTTGAAAATGACTCAGAAGTGTATCAAGTATCTCATCCTCAGATGCCTCAGAGAGGTTTTCACCCTTGGATATGTCTTTTATTTTTACTTTTTTTGGCTCTGACACTGCCACAATGTGGTTTTCACCATTAGAGTGCCTATTCTTTTTTCTTTTAATTTGATGACTAAGATACTTGATATCACCTTCGGTCATGTTGACACTACTATCACTAATGGAAAATGTTACAGGTTTGATAGCGTTAAGATAACAGGCCAAAGTGTAGTCATTCTAGAACATAAGGACTTCACTAGCTAAAGAGGGAGAGTTCTAGCTGATAAGTTTAGGATGGCAGAGTGAAAGAGAAGTGGTGGGTTCAAGTGCATTCAAAGTATAGTCATCAAAAGTGTGGATGAGCAAGTTGAGACCTAAAGCAATCACATCCAAAGGTGTGTTCAAATCCTCTTGAGACCTCATGTCAAAAGTAGAGGGTATGTCAGCATTAGTAGATTCACACTCAGTCGTCCTAACACTAGACCCTTCACCTACTTCAAGAAGGTTTTCATATACATGAACAACATCTATATCTTTGTCAAAAGTGGCATCAGATAGAGAGGCAAACTCATACTCATGTGAGTTAGTGATGCTTGATACGAGAATTCCATTAATGTTGGCTATACCATCTAACTCATTTTCATCTCTTGTGGTATTTATGGTTTGCTAAAGTTGATCTTGTTCAAACCACTCTTGGAAAGATGGCGGTATGTATTGTTCACCTTGAAAACTAGAATTATCAATTCACATTTCTCTCCATTGGTCATATGTGAGTAGATGTACTGAAGCAATGTCGTCTGAGTCACTATCAGTCTCTACTAGATGGATAGGTATAATAGGATCATCTAGATCTATAAAGAATGCAGCAAGGTCTGGAGGAATAGGATATGGAAAGATATCCTCGTTAGAGCTATTCTCTGATATATCAATTGAAGCAATGTTTTCAAGTTCTGGCTAGCATTCTAGTTTTGGCACAAATTTTTTAATCCCTAGATGAAATAGGATCTTCTTGAAGCCAAGACCTAAGGTGTCTTTGGTCCTAGGACCTGTGGCTTCAATTGGTTTGAGCAAGCCATTATCATTCATTCCTATAGGGCCACTTCCTTTGTAACCAAAGCACTTCATGATCTTGAAGGCTTCACTGTATGGCTCTTGTTCTAAGTCATGAGTAGGAGTGATTTGTTCAGATGTTTCTTTTCCCTTGTAAAGCCAAGCTAAAATAGCTCTTTCCTCATCTTCATCCTCTAGTGGTGTTGTGGCCTTGACAAAGGCACCATCATAGACTATTTGGGGAGAACAAGTAGAAGGTTTGTTTTTCTTAGAGGGTCTCCTATATGAGCATGGAGATGGAGGAAAATATGTTAATGATAACATAGGTTCAATTTGATATCCTCCCATGCTTGTATCTTTAAGCTTCAGAGTCTATTCCATTTCTTTGAATTTGGCATCATAGAATTCAGTGGAATCTTTATTAGTTGGAACAAAGTTGTCTGTAGATTGCATGAGTGTATTGCAAGAATAGTTGGTATTGGTAGGCACAATTACCTCCACTCCATGGAATAGAAACTTGATGCATTGATGGTATGTAGATGGAACTACCTGCATTTCATGGATACATGGTCTACCCAACAAGATTTTGTACGCAAGAGGAATATCTAGGACTTTGTAAATAACATCTCTTTCAACAGGTCTAACTCAGATGGGCAGCATAACTAGGCCTTTGGATTTGCATTCTTCTTCATCATATGCTTTGATAGTAATTTTCTTGTAGGAATCTATGCAATCCTCATCATAGCCCAATCAAGTAAGCAACTTAGTAGAGTAGATATTAAGGCCAACACCATTGTCAATGAGGATGCAGCGGACACGCTTGGGACCTATCATGACTTCTATGTGCAAAGGAGCATTATGCAGATGACTCAGTGAGTCATCATCTTCTTTAGAAAAGGACAAATAGTGAGGTGAGGTCAGGTGACCCACTATGGATTGAAACTGATCTAGATCCAAATCTTTTGGGACATTTGCCTTGGTGAGGGCTTTATCAAGAATCTCCCTATGAGTAGGTGAGATCATCAACAGCTTAAAGATGGTGATCTGAGCATTGGTATGTTGTAGTTGGTCTAGAATGCTATAATTAGCTGTGTTAGGCATAGGGACCAATTTCAAATTCTTGTCGGCAGGGCCAACAACAACTTTATCTACAGGTTGCTTCAGAGCAGATGTAGAAGGGTTAGGACCCTTAATGGTGATTTTTGCATGAGAGCGAGTAACAACATTTGCGCAATCCTGAGATGATCAGGTTTTAGGAGAACAAGACCCTAGGCCTTGCAAGACAAATGGGGTATTAGGCTTAGGAGCATCCCCACTCCCCTTGATAGTAATCACATTGCAATACTCAACATCAATAGGTTCAATCATGTTGATGACATTGTCATTAGTAGTGTACGTGTAGTTGACTTTGGCATTAGTATTCTTAGTCTTGAAAGATTCACCTTTCTCATTAGGAGGAAAGGGATCTTTAAATGCTTGATGATTTGAATTCTTGTTATGGCTATCCACAATAATGTCCCCATTATCTATTAGATCTTGGATCTTGTGGCGCAACTGGAGACATGTAGAAGTTTTATGACCATTGTTTTGGTGATAATCATAGTATGCATTGTTGTTCCACCAATGAGGTTGTAGTTGCGGATCATAGAGATGCTTTTCCAAAGGATCGACTATCTGGTTCTACATGAGAGTCTTATAAACCACTTCAAGTGATTATCCTAAGGAAGTGAATTCATGCTTGGGTTGAGAGGCCAAGGTTTGTTTTTAGTGAATCTTGAAGGCTGTTGAGTGTTTGTTGTAGTCTTTTCAATAGGTTTGATCACCTGTATACTAGAGGAAAGACTAAAAATAGATTTCACAGGCTTCAGAGTCACATTGTCAACTACTCCATCATTCACAACATCTCTATTATTGTTGACAAACTTCCCTTTATCTTTGTTTGAGGAAGAATACCCTTGTTTGTTATCTTTGTTCAAAATCAACTCCCCTTTCTTGATCATAAAAGCTCCATTCACATAGCTTGCTTAATCATGCTATTGAAGGTTAGGGGACCTTGTAATTGTACTTGATATCCAAAATCTAGAACAAGATTGTCCAAAAATATGTCGAGTCTCTTAGACTCTGGCAGTTTGTGAGGATACTTTGTATATAGTTGTCTTCACCTTTGGAGAAATGTTAGGAAAGGTTCCCCTTGTCACTGTTTCAAATTGAAAAGATCTTGGATGTTGACTAGATGCTGGATATTTTGTGAATAATGTTAGAGAAACATATTAGCAATTTCATCAAAAGTCTTAATGCCGGTGGGTAATTGAGAAAACCACTCCATAGTTGGTCCTCCCAAGCTATGAGGAAAGAGACGCATGAGGTATGTTTGGTCATGTATGAATTTCATAGATAGAGTGCTAAACTCTCAAGTGATCTTGGGGATCAATAGTACCCAATTATTTGTCATATTTAGGCAACTCTACACCCTTGGGAAATGGTGGCATGTGAAGACTCTTATCAAAGGGGAAAGGATAGATGCTTTCCATTATGAACTATTGTACAGGTTTATCCTTGTCCTTCGCAAGTTGGCTAATCTAGTCTTGCATGTCTCAGATCATCTTTTGTAGCTTAGCAGTCTCAATTTCTTCTTCTTTGGCCACAAGTGTCTCGACTTGATAGTTTGGGGGTAACTTAGTCCCTTGCTTGGCCAGCTCAAGAAAGTATTTTTCCTTCTCTTCTAGAAGGAGGATCTCCATCATCTTGATAAGACTCTTGTTTTCTTTCACATCATCTATGTCATTTTGGGTTATTACCTCATCATCATTACCAAGAATCTTATAAATGCTTGGGGCTTGATCTTGACTCTGGTCATGTGGAGGAGGATGATAATGATATGCTTGCTAACCACCTTGAGTGTTGTTTTGAGCTTGGTGCCAATTTTGATCATTTTGGGATTGATCATAACATTGATCATTTCAAGATTGAGCATGACGTTGGTCATTGTGAGATTGACCATGATGCTGGTCATTTTGAGATTGGTCATGAGTTTTTCTGTATTTGCCTGGTTGGAAGTCAAATGGATCTCCCATCTTGTCAATGTATGATTGTGCAACATGTGTAGACTCAGTAAAATGATGTGAATGATGCTGAAAGGGTGTAGCTAAGGTAACCTTTGGTGCTTTAACAAGATCAAAAGGATCGATAGGTTCAAACAGGTCAACAACTTCGATAGGGTCAATAGGCTCAATAATAGGACTAGTTGAAGGAAGTGGCCTTCCAAAGTTATGAAACAATGAGTTGTTTTGGAAGAATGAGTTGTCCTGTTCTTAAAATGATAAGTCAGGTTGCACTTGAAACAACGGATTATAACACTCCTGGAACACTAGAGGTGATGATTGTGATGGGTTATCTTTCAAAGTACTCAACAAAGAGGAACTTGAGGATCCCTCACAATACTCAAATTGTGTGATAGGTTTGGGACAACCTATTTCTTGATTACAAGATCTACCTCTACCTTGTCTAGTACCATGAATGGGGAAAGTGTTGCCACTTCTAGTCATAACAATCATAGATGAAGATTAAGTAATGAGAGGGGACTTAGGATTATGCTAGAACTCTATCTCTAGGAATAATGAAAAGGAGATAAAGGCTTGAACAACAAAGATGTGAGATGCACCTGGCATGAATTGTCAAGAGAATGGCTAGAATAGCCAAGATGTAACTATTGCATCGCAAGATACAAAAGCACAATAAGATGAGACAAATAACAGGGAGACAATATGAGTTTATGTAGTAATCATTTGATTCATAGCTTGAGACACTTAGTTTCAGAGAGTGGATGACAGGAAAATAGGCAAACAGACCTCAGACAAAAATTAGATCAGGCAAAAAGTTGACCAGTCAATAGGAAATAACTCATTGTTTTAGAATTTAGGGTATAGGTTTGCATGAGAAAGTGCTGGTTTGCATGAGAAAATGCTAGGCTTCACATGAGAAAATTCTAGCTCACGTGAGGAAATGCTCAGATTTTGAAATTTCACGTGGGAAAAGATCAAAGTTCGATAGTTCAACATAGTTTTCAAGGTCAAAAGTCAAGTTTGGAGACACAGCTTGAACTATTCTCTAAAAAAATTTCCTATTTTTGGACAATTTGAATCAACAATCTCAGTTTGAATGTTGCAAGAAATCATTTACAACCATGAAGTTTAAGATCAAGCAATAGTGACACAAGAAGTAGTCGCAAACAATTCAACCAAGGAAAAAGCAACTTGGTAGAATCATAAGAGTCTTTGTTTAATCATGATGGATAGTTTAAGACTCAAAACAATCACTTAGTTATCCCTACAAAGAAAATGGTAGAGAAGACAAAATCTGTGCCTCACAGCTTATGTGCATGCGTTCACCTCACACAGCCATGACACTTGCTAGAGGGCACCCATATTTTTGGTGTTTCCAAGGACTCAATAATATATGTTCAAAGGTTACCCTTGAAGTAGGGGCTAGTGTCATATACCACCTTCAAACATCCAGGTGCATGCCTATGGTGAGAATCTAAGGGAGAGATTCTTCCCCCTCCCTGCACAAAGATTATGTCTCCTTTCAGAGGTGATCTGAGTAGGCAACTAACTAAGAAATTTTTTAGTGGGCTTCCATTCACATTAAACTTTGGTGCCCTTGATATAAGGGTAGGGCCTTGTAGCCACACAAACACCTAAAAGTCACACACCCCCGCAAGCAGGGCTAGGAGCAGTGCCGCTCAGTACAATAGACAGAGCTTTCTCAAGATGATAGTCAAAATCATGAGAAAGAAGTTAACATGGCTTTGGAGTCTTTAGAATCAACAAAGAATTCTTTATTATAGTGAGGTGGAATCATCAGCAATAGGTGTGTATTCACTTGGGTCATTCCTGGAGGCTCAACTTCCAGTAGGCCCTCTAAAGGTGACACAAACTTGGCTTAGATTCAAGGGTCAAATTTTTTGATTCTCTCAAAGAGAGAAGAGCATACTTCTCTACCTCTCCACCTTACCCAAACAAATCAAACACATTCATCATCGAGCTAGTTCCTCTTCAACCAATCCACAAGCTTTTGGGTTTCTGGTTCTCTCAAAGAGAGAAGAGCATAATCCCCTAACAAGTAGATATGCCAAAGATTCACTACCTTTCCTTGCTTCCTCAGGTATCTATCATGCTAGCAAGATCTAGGTCTTGGATTCATCCAATTAGAATCACTTTCATGTAATGAAGAGCCTATTACCCTATCCCACTATCAAGATCCTTAAGAAATTTTAACAAGACCCTAGTTATACTATGTGATGAAAGCAATAAATAAGAAAAGTGTTTTTTGAGTGTCTTCGACAATCATCCTACAAGAAAACCATTAGCGAGTTTATGTGTCTTTGACAAGCATCCTTCAGCCCACTGTTATGCTATGACATAAAACAAAGATATGGAAATCAATAGCAAACAAAACATGTTAGAAATCTACAACAAAAAATATAGAAACTGAAAATTTTAAGAACACTGATGGCAAGACTCACGTGAGGAAGTGTAGCACTGCGCATGAGAAAGTGCAAGGTCTGGTGTGAGAAAGTACTTTTTTGCATGAGAGAATTCTAATGAAAGCAAAAATTCACGTGACACGCTCAAAAATCTTGCACGAGATTCTGTACATAGTGAAGTACGGACGTACGGTAGAGTGCAAAATTTTTATTAGAAAATTTTTGGGAGTGAGGCCAGAAATCAATTTTTTGCCCCACGGTGGGTGCCAACATATTTATAGCTGAACGTGGACCTCTAATCTAGCCATAGACACAACATAGTCATTGCTCAATCATTAAATTATGACAATAAATATGAGTTATTTACTTCGCAATATCGATTAAATTGATATGTTGCCTCCTATTTAGATGAGATGTTTGATTTATTCTCAAAATGAGAGCCAACAACCATTAGACCAATTCTAAAATGGAGGGTTTGAAATCTTGAAATGATCAAATTGCAATTAATCTAAAATGAAGATGCAATTGTAATCTAAGAATGAAAGTGTAGATTTAATCTATGAAGCTTGAAAGAAAGTTGAGAATTAATCTAAAACACAATAAGCAAACTAATTAATATGAAAATGCAATTATACTAGAATGATAATTACTCTAATTATGCAATAAAAAGATTTGAAATTATGAGAAAGTTGAGAAAAAAATCCACTATAGTTTTGGTACTCTCACAATTGCCTCTTCAAAATGAAGGAAAGAAGGTTCATAATATAGAAGAGCCTGCGAGAGGATGAAGAGTTTCTTGGAAAGAAATGGCTAACTCTTCATCTCCATGGAGGAAGGTGAGACAAATTGATGAATTATTTAATTAAATGAATGAATATTTCCACATGGGTGGCTTTTCGAGTAATTTTGAATTGATAAATCCAAATAAAGATGTCCATTCAAATAATCAAATATTATTTAATTCCCTTGATGTGTATTAGCTAAAGGGGGTGGAATTAATTTAATCTAAAAGCACTAGGACTTTAGAATTAATTTAATTAATCATAGGAATTTTTAGCCAATACATGTCAAAAATTTAGAAATTTAATTTAGTGTATGATTAATGCAAATTTAGGATTTTTTGCGTTTGACACCAAGTCAAATAAAGTCAATTAGGAGACCGAATTGCCTAGTACAATAGGACTTTAATGATGTAAAAATTGAAGAAATGCACCAAAATTGACTAGAATTTTGAGGTGCCAATTTTGGGGTATTACAATTGCCACATAATTACTAGTTGGATCAAGGAATTAAATCTGTAATTGGATTAAGTTGGTAAAACTTTAACGTACTACTTTATAGATCAATGAAGGTTGTACAGTTTCTTTTAATGATAAAAATTGGAAGATTTTCAAAAGGTTCCTTAGTAGTAGAAAAAGGTGTGAAATTAGGAACCTTATATCTTTGTATAGGTCACATTGTTCCTTCTACTTTAATTATTATAAAGAAAAGTCAATGTTCAAGAACAATTGCTGCAGTTGAGTAGGTAGAACATTAAACACTCATTGTGGATTCTGAAACAATAGTATGGAAAAATAGACTTGAGCACATGAGTGAAAAAGGTATGAAATTGCTTCATTCAAAGAAAGTTTTACCAAGTCTAGAATGTGTCAATATGGATTTTTGTAAAAGTGGTTTGCATAAAAAATAAAAGAGAGTTAGTTTTCTAAAGGGTGGGAAAGAAAAGAAAAATGAGAAATTGGAGCTTGTGCATACAGATGTATAAGGACCAGGTCATGTATCTTCCTTTGGTGGCTCTCTACATTATGTTACATTAATTAATGACACAACTAGGAAAGTATAGATTATTTCCTTAGACAAAAATATAATATATTTGAAACTTTTCAAAAAAGGAAAAGCTTGGTTGAGAATGAGACTGGTAAAAAACTAAAATGTCTCAGATCTGATAATGGTGGTGAGTATTGTAGAAAAGAGTTTGAAGATTATTTTTCCTCTAACAATATTCCTAGGAAGAAAATGGTTCCAAGAACTCCACAAGAAAATAGAGTGGCAAAGCATATGAATAGGACAATAATAGAGTGCACAAGGACTATGAGGTTGCATGATGGGCTACCCTTAAACATGTGGGAAGAGACTATAAAGATTGATGTTTATTTAATTAATAGAGGTACCTCTACTCCTTAAGATTGTGGTATTCCAAAGGAAGCATGGACATGTAAAAATGCGAGTTATTCTTTTCTTAGAACCTTTAGTTGTGAAGTATTTGCACATATAGATTCTTAAAATATAACCAAGCTAGAAGCTAAGTCATAGAAATGTATATTTGTTGGATATGGCATTGATAAATTTGTCTATAGACTTTGGGATGTTGAAAATAATAAAATTATAAGAAGCATGGATGCCATATTGAATGAGAAAGTGTTGTACAAAGATAAGTTGCAACAACATGAGAAGAAAGAAAATGATTATGTAGTGTTGGATGATACTCCAAAAGATGATGCTCTAGTGGTCTCTCATGCTCCAGAATAACAACAACAACAACAAATAACACTACCTCTAGTGAAGGATAGACATTCAACAAGGCTAAGTAGAACTCCTAAAAGGTTCCCTCCCTCTTTGTATTCTATTTTATTAATAGGTGGTGATGAACTAGAAAGATAGGATGAAGCTATACAGGTGGATAGAAAGGTTCAGTGTGAGCTTGCAATGGAAGAATAAATGGAGTGCTTTCTAAAAAATCAAAGTTGGTAATTATGAAAGTTACCTATAGGTAAAAGGGTTTTACCAAAAAAATGGGTTTATAGGATGAAAGAGGAGGATAGTGTTACAAGTAGTAGTTGTCGTTGCACCAAAAGATCGACCTGTTAATGACCAATACAACCACTAGACTTATAGAAGACATAGGAGGTTGTTAATGTTAGAAAGTAAAGATCCCCAAGATAACTGAGAGGGGGGGGGGTGAATCAGTTATTTGATAATTTAACCATTCAACTACTTTAAACAATATAATTAATGTACTAATCAACCATAGAAAGATAACCATACACAATTGCACAATAACACAAGATATGTTGACTAGGGAACCTCTTGAAAAGAGTAAACCCCGGTGGGAATGATGCCCACAAAATGATGCACTAATATGAAAGTTCCTTGTTAGAGGATGGACCCTATTAGGAGTCTTATGAAATACATTCAATACAAATAAATCCCTATTAGGATATTTTGAATCCCTGTTAAAAGATTCTAACCCGGTTAAGAGTTTATGGAAGACAGAAGGACCCACTGCCCAAACAACTTCAAGGCAAGATCTCTGAACCCACTGTCCAAAAGATCTTAGAATTATTCAATAGAATAATATGAAATATATTATCTCCTTCACACTATGCCAAAACTGCACTCTCTGCTACACAAGATCACAATTCCAGATCTCTGTACTCACAAGTCTTCCTTCATCACTAAATTAGCTCTTTTCTTCACTTCATGCATATATTCACATCTCAACCTTCAAAGTACATATTGCAACAAGGAAAACATTCCTTCTTATATACCAAACTCAAATAATTACAAATGAGTTGGTCCTCAATTACAAAATAATAAATTCTACACACTACACACAAAATTTCACATAAAACTGTCAGCTTCCAGATACTGTAACTTTCTCCAAACATATCTTCAAAGTTTTCATTATAAACCACATCATCATTAATGAGTCTCAAACATCCCTTTAACTGTGCAAAATTAGCTTCCATCCCAGCTAAGAGATATCCTTCGATTTCTGAAAATCGCTTCACAGAAACACTGTCTAAACACTACTTTCACCAAAATGCTCATAACTCTCATGAATGAATGAATTTCTTTTTGTGTTGTTAACCATAGGTGAATAACACACCAAAGAATATACCATCAACTACGCAAAATCCAATCTACAATAAAACATGTGCGCAAAACAAAATTTTACCTGGTTTCCTACTGATATCTAGAATATCACTGTGTTGACATCAATGACAATCCAAGTCATGAATGCAACAACAACTGCTACAAAATGACTGCCAAAATACTTTGCATTCATTCCTAACAGTTAAACTATGTCACAAATCCCAAGGGGATCACTGACTATTTTGACAACAATCTCCCCCTCAGCTTTACCCGAGGGGATTCAAACCTATGACCAAGCTCTGATACCACTTGTTACAAGTAGTGGTTGTTGTTACACCAAAAGATCGACCTGTTAATGCCTGATACAACCACTAGACTTATAGAAGACATAGGATGTTGTTAAACCATGTCACAAATCCTGAGGGGAGTGCTGACCATTTTTCCAACAGATAGAGGTACGAAAATATTTAAAACTAGGTTAGTTGTAAAAGGATTTATATAGAAAAAGGACATTGATTTTGTTGAGATATTTTCTCCAGTTTTAAAAATAACTTCTATTCGCATTGTTTTAAGTATTATGGCTATTGAATATTTGCATTTGGAGTAGCTTGATGTTAAAAAATACTTTCTCCATGGTGATTTGGAGGAAGGAATATATGTACAACAACCACAAGGATTTGAGGTCAAAGGTAAGGATAAATTAGTGTGAAGATTGAAGAAAAGTTTAAATGTCTTGAAACAAGCACCTCGACAATGGAATATTATATTTTATAGCTTTATGACTGAGCATAGCTACAAAATGATTTAATTAAGACCATTATGTTTATTTTAAGAGGCTGGATGATGAAAGCTACATTATTTTATGTTTATATATTGATGACATGCTTATACTAGGGTCTAACATGGATCACCTTCAAGGGTTAAAATAACAGTTAGCAAACTCTTTTCTATGAAGGATTTGAGGGCAAAAAAACAAATCCTTGGTATGAAATTTTGTAGAGATAGAAAAGAACAAAAAAATGACTATATCTCAGGATGATTATGTTGAAAAGGTGTTGTAGAGATTCCATATGGAGAATGAAAAATATTTTAGCATACCTTTTCCTATTCATTTGAAATTGACTAAGGAGATGTGTCTAAAGACATAAGAGGAGGAAGAAAAAAATGTTGCTATAATTGATAGTAATGTTGAAGATTGATTATATAATGGTGATGAAGATGAATACTAACCAAGATCAAAGGAATACAAGATAGTAGAAAGGTTAGATTAGTTATTGTCTTGTCATTGATGCCAAGAAATTGATTTTTGGTTTATATTATGTAACCATATCATTTGATATATGATATAAGTTGAATGATTTAAGAAGAAGAAGAAATGAGATGTTGTGAAGTTGAAGAAATTAAATGGGTAACTGATACAGATCTGACAACATTAAGATTATGTTGATATAAATTTTTTTCTACCTAACATATGATTATGTCAAGTCAGTAAAGTATGGTAATGAAGATTTGTCAAGTCGATAAGCAAAACAATTTTGGATACCGAGTAGGAAAGCTCACTCGGTAGAGGTAAAAGGTAAAAAAATGTGATTTGGTAAAGAGAAAGGAACTCAAGACACCGAGCAGGAAATTTTTAGGCAATGAGTGAAAGTTAATTGAAATACAGAGTTATCCAGTAAGCAAGGAACAAGAATTAAATACAAGGATTTGAACAATATTTAATGATTAGCTATGATGAGTTAGATGATTATGATGACAAGGAAAGTTAGTTATGGAGATCTATAGTAATGAAAATTCAAGGTGAAGATATATGACTTAGATCTAGATGAAAAAAATAGAAGGAACAAATTTCAAGAAAGTTCAAGTTCCGAGGTGAAAAGAAAATGTGTTATCAAGATTCAAATTTAATGAATAATTTTGTAAAATGAATTGGACAACTGAGATTGATCGAAGAAAAATGTAATAGAGGAGATTAAGCAACAAATATTGTCTATATAAAGGATGAGTTTGTATGAACAAATGGCTGGAAAAGTAAAGAAAAGAAGAGTCATTGATTGATATAATGAAGAAGGAATGGAGAGATTCTAAGTCAAAAAGAATCATCTAATGAAGTGTTGAAGCCAGTGGAAAGTGAAGAATTGAAGTGAAGAGAGAAGAACACACAAAGGATCTAGTTAAGAAAAGATTGTTGCAAATTTTTAGGTCAATATATTTATTGTTTCTTATTAGTATTTATAATAGAGAAATCTCTTAACCAAGTGGACTTAACAGTCTTATTATAAAATCCTTGCAAAAGGTAACATTTTAAAGAGTGTTTGAAGCCCTTTAACTGCACCACTCCTAACAAGGTGAATATCCTAATGTTAGATAACTGAGATGAGGGTGAATTAGTTATGTTCAATTATCCCACATTCCCAAATTCCTTTTAGATGTATAATATCAACTTTAAAAAATAAACGAAATAGCTCGGTAATAACTTGATTGTGACTTCCTAATTAATTAACTGACTGCCAGATAATGTAAACCAACTAGTAGTTAACATATACCAATATAACCAGTTACTATAATGTGTAAAGTAAATATCAAAACATTACATCCATACACATTTAGCACTTGATTTTTAATGTGGAAACCCTGTTAAGGGAAAAACCACCTGGGACTGGGAACCTAAATATTTTCACTCTTCTAAAGTGAGCTCAGTTAAGAGCCTACCTTTTTAAAGGTTATAAACACACTATAAGGTGTGACCTTGTTAGAGGATTTATCACTAACAATTCTTTGTGACCATACATTCACTTGGGTCAACAAGAAAACAAGTAACATTCATAGAATGCCAATAGAAAAAGATGGTTAAGCCTCACTCATTTAAGAGATTTTAACTATAGCAATGGTTAGAAAGCAATAGTGTATGACCTGATTCAAATGTAACTTCTTTTTCTTGTATTTAGATCTATTCTAAGCTCAAAATCATTCTGGTCATCATAATCTCTTCATTCTCTTTTTTCCTCTTACTCTGTTATGCTCGGTTATCTCCTTCTGTTACTTAGTTTGGTTTGCAGAATCACTTGGTTCTCACTTTAACCTGTTTGACCAGCATCACATGTATGCACCAACAATTTTGCATCCCTCATGTGATTCTCTCTCTTTTCTTTTCTTGAATTTCTTGTCTCCTTATATAGACATGTAAAATTGTTTTCATTTCAGCCATAGATTTTGCCTCTTTAATCTCCATCACTGGTTTTCCTCTTTAATGTTCTTCAAAAATTGTGCCTTAAACCATTTTCAATCTTCATCATCCAATCATCCTTGAATTTTTCCAGTCGTACATCTTCATAAAAAACTTTTTCTTTATCTTTGAAATCTTTTAGATTCATCCATCTCATCATCACAGGTTGGCAATCACATGTTCCTCTTTATTTCTCTTGCTCAGTCAATACCATGATATGTAAGTTTCTTCCTGCTTGGTTAATACTACACTCAGTGTACACTACATTTGATCAGTGTACACTATGCTCTTCATATACCGACCAAAGTAACTTGTACTCTCTTGATCTTCAACACTTAGCAGAATCATGTAAGTCAATCAAATCACTATCATACTATCATAGACTCATCAATAACTTTCCCAATAAATACATTTTTCATAACTTACTCATACATCTCATCTTCATGCTAATTTCTCCTTTCCTTCACCAACATCACCTCCTTCAGATGTTTGTCACTATCATGACAAGTAAAGTCAAAGATAGTTGACATCAATGACAATATAACAACTAATCTAATGTCTCAAATATACCTCAATAGATTGGTGATCATCATAACATTCTCCCATTTTGTTCTCCAGTGATGCAGGGAAGGGATGGAGGATCCAATAATGGATGGTCCAAACCTACAGCTGCCAACAATTGCAGCAGAATACAACAAGATAATGTTTCAAAATAGAATTTCATTCAACATGCCCAACTATAAGGCCTTCTGGGTTATGGCCTTGTACAATAAATTAAAAATTATCCATGCTAGTCCAACTCTGCAACACATCAACAACTGATGGAAACACTAAGGTAGATCTAAACTTGAGCTTGCAAACCTCCAAGAAATCTCCTTGTCTCCAAGTATGCAAACCACTAGCTCTGCTATTAAAATATCAGATGAAACATCTAATCTAAAAGATCCCATAGGACCCAATTATGTTTCTCACCTCCTTATATTATCAATCTAACTTCATACTAGATCCTAAACATCTACCCAAGCTCTCAATATATAGGCAGCTAAGTCACAAGTCGGCCAGTCAGGCTTTAATTACAATATAGGTCCAGTCTGGAAGATTTAAGTCAAAAATAATGAAATAGTGATCACCTCTTGATGTGCCTATGGATTTAGGTCCTCACATGACCCAAGACCATTCCTTTAACTACACAAGGCCCCATTTGATCACATGGAACCGTGCAAGAAGGAACACTCCACGTTTCACATGAAAACTAGAAGAAAATAGGTCCTCGAGAAAAATGGGCATAAATTTTTACTCATAATGAATTAGGTCTTGTGCTCTTGGGAAATGGTATTAATTTAGGTAATATTAAATTACCTAAGAGTTCAAAGGCTAATTCATTAAGGATCAATATCTCCACTATGCGCAATCAGCTCCAAAATTGTAGGAAAATACTGCTCCGATGGCAAGTAAAACAACTATAACTTTGAAACAGTCCATCCAATCCTTATGAGATCTTAGGGGAAGATTCCAAAATATGTCCTCAACATCATGTAATATTTTCACAAAATGAAACCAATGAATGAAATGATTACAAAGAAAATAACAGAAAATGGGAAATGTTTTTGGGTGATGCAAGATTGTTCTAAGCCTGAGATGCTCCTGCATCATCCAAGTAGTCTATCAGTTGTAGTTCTAACAATCTCTCCCTTTGGCATTGATGACAAAATAATATAAAATATACCATTGAATACGAATCAAATATTAAGTTTTTACATCTCGTTCTTTATGTTGTGACTTGGTTAGGTCCCCCATAGCTAATGTTTTTAATATGTTTAATCACTACGCATACTCTCCCTTTCGGTTAGCTTCTTTCCTAACTGAATATTTCATGCCATATTCTCTCCCTTTGACAATAATGCCAAAAATAATCTCTTTAGTAGCCAAATAAGTATTTTTGTTGTTCCTTTATAGATTCTTGTACCTTTCATGTACATATAATATAGGTTTCAGATTGTCTTCCACCTTCTTCATATCCCGAGGAATCCAAAAGTGTGAATATCTTGCATCAACATAATTATATCTTTTGATAAAGAATATGTTGATGTAGCCCCATTACCCCATATCACCTTACTGACTATTAGATAGGGGAAGGACCCCTAGTCTACTTCTCAAGTACTCAAATGTATCCTTCGGTAATGGTTTTGTGAATATATCTACAAGGTGTTCTTGTGACTTCACATACTCTAATTAGACCCATTTCTCCTAAGTTTTCTCCCTTAAGTAATGATATATGATGGATATGTGCTTTTCTTTGCATGAATCACTAGATTCTTTGAAATGTTGATAGAACTTGTGTTGTCACAATAGATTTTCACTCTATCTATTAATTCTTCATTCATACCTTCCAACAATTATTTTATCCATGCAATATCAGACCAGTCGACAACAGTAGTTACATATTCAGCTTCGACAGTGGACTGAGAAATGCAAGCTTTTTTCTTGCTTATCCATGTTACTAATCTTTCACCTAAAAAGAAAGATCCTCCAGTAGTGATTTTTCTATCATCAATATTTCTTTCCCAGTCAACATCTATATATACTTTAAGTTCAAAATTTCCTTCTTTCTTATACCATAGTGATGTAGACAATCCCACAATCCCCAAGTTTGAATCCACAAACCACCACTAGGAATGGATAAGACCTCTACAAGTAATGACTTCTTGGAAAAATGATTTTTTTACCCCACAACCTACTTTCCAACTTGATGTATGAATCAACACCCTCCTGACTCCCTCTTGACAATTTCAAAATGAGAGTATAGTATTCTCCAATTTATAGTTCAAGGAAACTAGCCAATCTCCTTGTAGCCCTCCTAATCGGGTATTTTGAATTTAACTCCAAAATTTACCACCATCTCAATGATCTAAGGATATATTTGGACACCCTTTTTAGTATTCTTTTGATTTTGTAAAATTTAAGAAGTGATTTTGAAGCTATCCTACCAAAGGATACTCAAGACACCTAGGGCTAATAGGGCTAATTAGGGGCTCTAAAGAAGGAAATACCCTCAAATGGATTGGTTTTCTCCTTTTGATAATTGGAGACTCTTAATAAATGGTAGGACATTCCAAATCCAAGGTTTTGTGTTTTGATTCATCACCCATCAAAAGTTATGGGGTCTGTTGCAGCCTATCTATAAGGTAGTCACATAGAGATGCCTACCTAGGGCTTCATGTTTCTCCACCCTTCCCTACATGGAAAATTATATCCTTTTGGAATAATAATATAAATAGGCCATTCTTTCATTCCACCAAGTTTCATCAGATTCCCATGGTCGGTTTGCAAGAAATGGCCAAAAAGCCTTAAAACCCTAAGGTCTATCTTGAATCAGGGCAGTGCCCTTGTAGATCTTATAACACAGAGACTAGGTGGAATGAGAACTTCAAATAAATTGGAAAATGAAGGTAAGAACCATAAGAAACTTCTCCAATTAGTCTCCCTTCATCCACCATCCGTACCAAGCCATACAATTGCTACTTCAGTCTAAAAATTACAGAAAACAAGGTATATTTTATTGATTTTCAAAGATCTGTTACATCACCATGCACTCACACATTGGTATGACCAAATTAATTCTTAAATAGACCCCTCCCAACTATTTTAACCATCTTTGGTCAGTTGGAGAGGTAAGACAATCGGTGGTAACAGATTTTTTTTTAACAAGTTGCTAAAAGTTGTAAAGCAACTTTTTAGCCACTTTGCGGTTTTGTGCAACTTTTTAATTTTGTTGCAAATTTGCTAAACCCTATGCTACCTAGGCCTATTATGATGACCTAAGACTTCCTAGGGCTTAATAAAGACCTTAAATTCCTAATTAAGACTAAGTCTAACTTTAAACACCTCTTTTATCAGTCCCCTCAATCTAAGTGTCGTAGGTTTATATGGCCACCCAAAAGCACTTGATTGAACATTAGGACTTTAATGAGGATACATAGTCATCTAAGGAACTAGGAATATAAAGAAGACTTATGATCTCCTTAAAATCAATTCTCTTCCCTGATTCAATCTTTTGAGGGTGCTCCTGCACCATACTCTGAGGGTGAATGATTCTCAAGTCCTCTTAAGACTAGTTCTTCAAGACTTGTGCCAAGTCTCTTCATCTCTACCTCATCCATCCACATAGCTTCTTCTTCTGGATATCCTTTCCACTGAACCAAAAATTTCTTGTAGACATTCTTCCTTGTCTATTTGAAAATCTTGGTGTTAATTATCTTGTCTGGTTTCCTTGGCTCATGGTGTGGAAGTTCTGCTAGGTCTTGTTGGAGCTCTTCATCTTGAATTTTTGCAAGCACATCTAATGGGCCTTTGTAAGGGGTCAAGTCACAAATGTTGAAGATAGGTGAGATCCCCAAATTTGAAGGTAAAGAAACCTCATAGGCATTTAGTCCTAGTTTCTTGATGACTTCACAAGGAACTACTTTCCTCATTATTAGATTTGTGTGTTTGCCTTTTGGTAACCTCTCTTTCTTGAGGTATACCCATACCAAATCTCCAATCTGAAATTGTAGGCCTCTTCTCTTTTGGTCTATATTTTCTTTGTACTTCATTAAATTTATTTGTAGTGCTAGTTTGACCTATTCATTCATCTCTTGGATGTTGGTTTCAAAGTCTTCACCATGGGCACTCACATGACATCCTTGAGGAATATGCCTTAACTCAAGAATACCTCCTTGAATCTACTCATAAACAACTTGGAATGGACTCTTACCTGTACTCCTATTGATGGAGTCATTGAATGAAAATTCTACTTGGGCAAGAACACTATCCCATTTTTCTCCATACTACTTGGTTAGGCATCTCAGTAGGTTTCCCAATGAACTATTAACAACTTCAGTCTACCCATCCATTTAGGTGTGATAGGCAGAACTGAAATGAAGATTTGTCCCTAACGTTTTCCACAAGGTCCTCCAAAAGTGACCTAAAAATATTACATCTCTATCAGAGATTATTTTTTGGGGTAGACCATGGATTCTAACAATCTCCTTGAAGAATAGGTTGGCTACATAAGTTGCATCACTTGCGTTCTTACAAGGAATGAAATGGGCCATCTTGCTAAACCTATCCACTACAACATAGATGTTGTCAAATCCCATTTGTGTCCTTGGAAGACCCATGAAAAATTCCATGCTACAACTCTCCAAAGCTCTAGTGGGAATGGGCAATGGTTGGTGTTAGGGATTTTTCTTGTAGGGTCAAACTTGGCAAGATATGGGCTTGATTCTCAATTAAAAGGGACTCCAAGCTTGCAAGAAAAGCCTAATTGATGAGTATTGGATAAGATCCTCCTTCTGCTTTGAGCTCCACAGGACTCAGGTGGGTATTTCCTATGAATAGGTTACTATATTTCAAGTAAGCTTTTGATTAGTGGATTAAGTCTTCACTGTCATGCTATTGTATTACTCAAATCTACTTCAATGAAAGATGATTCTGTAAACAGCTGAGAACAACCTGTTATAGAATATGACAAAGGAAATTACAAATGTAATAGCATGAGCAATGGGATAAGGATGTGAATCCTTCTTCTTTTTGTGAGTACAACTCAAGGAAGGTTAACCTCTGATTCTTTCTTTAAGGAATCACCAAATGTGAACTGGATCACCTGGATGGAGTCCTTTCATAGTATACATGATTTTAAAATAGAAATGAAATGGTAATGAAATTTAGTGTTTGATGATTTAAAAGATAACTGCATCACAAACATCTAGCCAGTGCCTATTCCATTGGGCAAAAGAGTCTGAATGTGAATATACAAGAAGATCTCAAGGAAACATAGTAGAATGCCTTACAAACTACCTGCAATCTGAATAGAATGCCTTACAATATATTCTGCCACTCCTATATTGTAATCATCAAAATCTTAACAAAAATGTCTACTCTCTATAACTGCATATGAGGATTTAATCCTTTCCTTGAAAGGAACTCATAATCAATTAAAATAGTTGCCTTACAACCAGTATGTTTTCAAATGCCTTACAAGTTAAAACATACAAGAGCAAAACACAAAGTTAAGAGACAATAACATGATAAGATAGAAATTGCAGTGTGTTCTATTGAAAATGAACCTGCCCATTACATCCAAAGCTTGAAATTTCTGGAACTAGACATAGAACTGAGAAATTTTATCTACAGAAAGATATTCAATATTCATCTTTTAGGGACATGCTCACAACAGAGCAGTCACAGGAACTGGAACCAAAAAGAACAGGAACCAAGAACCCCTACAACTGAGAAGAGAAGAGAATAACTAGATTGAGAGAGAAAACCTAAAATCTGTACTTGACCAACTCCTGTCCATTTTGCAATCTAATCTCATTTTCTTTGAAAAAGATCTTCTCGGGCCCCTTAAAATCTGATAACATTCCTTGCTTGCACAAAATCTGCTCATCTACTAGAAGTTCGATTCATTATGTCCTTTATTTTCTGCAAAAGACAAGACATTCCCTCTGCTGGATCTACAAAATCAAATATGCATGGAATAAAAAAAAATCTCTGCAAAATCTATCCCCGGATGCAAATGCCTTTACTGCTCTCATCTACTTGATCTGATCGGATTTTACCCACCACCATCATCTCCCTCATCTTTTGGCGTTTCTGGAAACATATTATACTGATATATTTCGACAAAAAATGAGTCTCCAGCATTCAAATCTTTGTGCAAGCTCCTGTCATGAAATAAATTCGAATTTATCTTATAGTTGAACTTTATCAATATTAAATTCCCTTTTAAATTTGCACTTTTAACTCATTTTCTGTATTTTTCCTCAGACGACACCAGATTTCACCAATTGGCATGCTCTGATTGGTTGCTCTAAACTAGTCTCATCTGGAGACTTGGAGACTAGTCTCCAAGTCTCTTAATCATTTAAATCTTTTATGAGACTTGGAGACTAGCTCTATCTAGAGATTTGGAGACTAGTCTCCAAGTCTCTGAATCATGTCAAACCTTTATGAGAGTTGGAGACTAGCTCTATTTGGAGACTTGGAGACTTTTAAGCATTTTAACTTAACCACTAGCATCATGAGACCTCGCGACCAGGCTAGTCTCCAGATCTCTGAACATTTTATGCTAACCGCCATCTTTCACGAGACTGGGTGACTGTGAGTCTCTAGATCTTTGAATGAGAAGGCTCTAACCACATGCATCTCCCGACCTCGCGACTAGCAGTTATCTCCGGATTGCGGTGGTTTTCTCTCCTGGCGGTTATCTTCTCATGACCTCACGACCTCATAGTCTCTAAATCTTAGAATGATCTTCCTTAACCACCAATCATCATGAGACCTCGCGACTTCATGTTCGTCTACAAAATTTGTCTTTTTGGGCATGAAAATCGAGGCAGGTGCATGAGCAGTCAAGCATAGATTCTAGCATTTGATTTACTTCATATGTGACTGTTCTTTTTTATAAACAACTCAAATTTGCATATATGACTATTCTTGTTTATAAACAACTCAAATTTGCATATATGACTATTCTTGTTTATAAACAACTCAAATTTTCCCAGGAGCAATGTGGGATTAAGTTATGCAGTGTTTTTAAAGCTTTTCAAAATAGTGTCTATAGTGCCCAACTGGCACACGCCCCTAAGCAGGCCCACAAGGCTAAGGCAGCCACATAAGCCTCTCATCACTTATTTTACGTTCATATGGGGTGCCAGTGTATAAAAATATCAAAAACTTCCCAATCCCAGTGAATGTGGGATAAAATTCATGAAGGCTTGATGAATAATTTTGATAGTGCCGCACTCAGACGACTGTAACTCGCGAACCCGAACAAAGTTTTAAAATCACTCTAGTGAGAATCAAGGGAACTAGCTTTGTGACAACATATCTGAAACTCAGCCCGATCCAATAGTTCAAAAAAAAGTTATGCCCCCCGCAAGATGACTATTTTTTCTTCTTCTGTAAATCCGTGACTTCACAAATTTGTCTTTGCAAAAACAAATCCATGGTGTGGATGGTATTTCCTTTAGCATCCTCCTTTCTTCAAAACGTCCCTCTATCACACATTGGCTTCCTTTTACATGCTCAAAACGTGCCTCCACCCTTCACATTTTTTTATTTAAGCATTCGACTCTCATGCAATGCTCACACACCAATCCTTATTTGTGTGTCGACACTGGCAACAAGCACACCATCGAGCATCCTCCATGCATCAACAATCTTTATCCTTTGGGTCTCCTTTCACATTTATGCATTGGCATCCTTTGCATAGAATGTGCCTCCCTCTTATTTGCAATGCCATCATAAGAAGTCTTCATACAAAATATTGGGATTCTCCAGCTGAGTATTTGAAGCACACACAAGAATTAGCCCCACTTCAAATTTGGCATCTTCAATTTCTATGATTAGCACTGTCTCTCCTATTTGATTTGGATCACAATCAATCTTCTGGTGCTTACCCAAAATGCCAAACTTTGATAAATCCAGATCATAGCTTATCAAAACATTAATCATAATGTTCACCTTTTTCCATTTTACAATACTGCCTACTAACACAACTGGCATCTAGAAATGGCTTAGAAAACTGACTAAAAGCCATCACAAGATCATGCCACTAGGAAGACATGTTCACTTCTAACATGTTATCACACTCACCAAAGGAGATTGCCCAGAAAGATATAAGCCAGAAGATTTTAGCAATCAAACATGGCCACTTGAGAATTGGATCTCAATGTGCTGCCAAAATCACATAAGTTGCCTCTGGAACTGGCCTTAAAAACTAACATAATCACCTGACCCGGCCCCGGCACTGAACATGCATGAACCTTGACCCACATTCTAATACTCTGAAAAATGACACTTCATGACTACAATCAGATCAAAAGATATTAATGTGTAAACTTGCCCAATTCAAATTATTCCTGCAACAAACTTGTCAAAAAATGATTTTAATCGCCGTAATTGATTTTTAAAGGCAGACAAATGGATTGGCAGGGGGCCCAAATTGGCACTGGGGTTAGTACTCCAACTTTCCAAGACAACACAAAAATAAATTTGTCAAAAGAGTCAATTGGTCAAAAGTTATTCACTGGCAAAGTAGGGCATCTGGATTTCTGGGAAAACACACTCTGCAGAACTAAACACATTTTGCGAAAATTGCAAATGGAATGAGCCTAGAAACTTGGTCAAACGGATTGGTCATGGTTCTAAATTTGGCACGGTGGGAGTAAAATATGATTACAACATGACCCAAAAATTATCTTGCTCATCGGATCACACAGGTGTCTTTTACACACTATCAAATATAGCCCTTAAAACTTCTGAACTTTGGGTTTCAGCAAAACAGTGAAAATTAGAAATGGATTTGGCTTTGAAAAGTACTAAAACAGATTCACTAGGGGCTAAAAATGGATAGGCCAGAAGAGGAACATGCCTACAATGCAGATCTATCATTAATTCTTCTTGACCAATCACCAGGTATCAGATGCAACTTGACAAATAGGGCTTCTGGGAATTGTTGAAAAAGTGCATTATGCAATTATGAGAAAACAAGTCCGGAAGGGGAAACATAAGACCTATCAAAACTTGTCACTATGACCTAAAATCAGGAACATAGGTCAACTGAAGTACACTAAAGATGCCCCCACTCTTGGATTTGCATGACACTCATTAGAATTCAAGTTATTCAACCCTCAACTGGCCCTTCCCGATGAATTTCACACTAGGCAATTTTTTGATTTAGAGACCTCCTAGAAACAAACTGATGCAAACCAATTTCAATACTTGAATTGAAGGCTCAAATTGACTCAATGGGACATATGCAAGGTGCAGAAAATTTAATTCTGATGATAGGACCTAAAAACCACCTGATCCATATATGCACCTTTAGACCAAATAGAGCACTTAACAAGCAATTAACATGGTACTCAAAAATCCATGTTGCATTTTTTCATCCCAACAGTTGGTATAGCCCTGCATTGGTTGAAGTACCCTTGGCCTTTTGACATATGGTGCAAGACTCTATAAACTTACTTACCTCAGTGGTCATCTTGGGCCAATGATAGAACCTCCTGACCTTCTCCAAGGTCTTATCCATGCCAAAGTGTCCTCCCATGCTTCCTGCATGCTTCTCTCTGATTATGTTCTCTCTCATAGAACACCTTGGGATACACAACTGATGTCCCTTGAACAAGAGTCCATGCTGAATCAGGAAATCTACATACTGATTGTGATATGCCTCTGAAAAATCACAACAAATTTGATGGATGTCTTTGAAATCTTCATCAGACTGGTACATGTCCTTCAAAGACTCAATACCCACACTTTGGAGCCTGATTTATTACACTGTCATGGTCCTTCTGCTTAGAGCATCTGCCACCTTATTGGAAAATCCCTTCTTGTGCTTTACGGAGAAGGTGAAGGCTTGAATGGATTCAACCCATTTCATATGTTTGTGGCCAAAATTTTCTTGACTATTTAGAAAACTTAGAGCCTAATTGTCTGTGAAGACCACAAACTCTCTTGGCAGGAGATAGTGTCTCCATTTTTTTAGTGCTTGGACTAGTGCATATGGTTCCAAGTCATAAGAGGAGTACTTAATCTTAGCATCATTCAGTTTTTCACTGAAAAAGGCTATTGGCCTTCCTTCCTAGCTTACTATTGCTCCTATGGTAGTGTTAGAAGCATCACATTCTATAGTGAAAACTTTGTGAAAATTAGGAAATGCTAAGACTGGTTTGTCAGATACCTTTTTCTTAAGATGCTGAAAGGAGTCTTTTGCTTCCTTAGTCCACACAAACTTGTGCTTTTGTCCCCCTTTGATAGTCCATCATTGGAGCACACAACTGGCCAAAGTTCCTAATGAACTTTCTATAGAATGATGCAAGGCCATGAATGCTCCTCACCTCTGTCATTGTCCATGGAGAAGGCCAAGATAGAATAGCCTCTATCTTATCAGGATCCATCTTTATGTTTCCTCTTACAACCACAAAGCCCAAATACATAAGCTCTTCCTATATAAAAACACACTTCTCCAAGTTTATGAAATTTTTTTCCTCATGTAATCTTTTGAGGACTAGATCTAGATGCCTTAAATGGTCTTCTTTTGTTTTACTAAAAATAAGGATGTCATCTAGATATACAATGACAAATTTTCCCAAGAATTATTTGAGCACTTCATTCATGAGTCTCATGAATGTGCTAGGGGCATTAGACAACCCAAAGGGCATCACCCTCCATTCATACAAGCCTTCATTGGTTTTGAATGTTTTCTTCCACTCATCACCAGTCCTAATTCTAATTTGGTGGTATCCACTCTTCAAGTCCACCTTAGAAAAATACCTTGCACCCCCTAAATGATCCAATAGGTCTTCAATTCTAGGCATGGGGAACCTATACCTTATGGTGATCCTATTGATGGCTCAAGAGTCAGTGCACAACCTCCAAGTGCCTTCTTTCTTTGGGGCTATAAGGGAAGGTACTACACAAGGGCTCAAGCTTTTGGTAATCAACCCTTTGTCTAAAAGTTCTTGTATATGCCTAGCCATTTATTTTTTTTGATTAAGGGTTAGCTTATATGATTCTTTTTTAGGCAAGGTGGCTCAAGGGATAAGATCAATGTGGTGGCTTATCTCTCTAATGGGAGGCAACTCACTAGGTAAGTCCTTAGACAAAATGTCTTTATACTAATCAAGAAGATCATTCACTTCCTTAGGGCCAGTCCCTCTCAAGGTTTCTATTTTGACTTCCTTTCCCTTAGTCCTATCATTCTTAGGCAAAATAACAAGAGCATAACAAGGATTTCCTTCCTCCTTAATAGTTCTTACAAACTCCTTTTCACCTACAAATAGAAACTTGGATTTACTTTCAACATGATCAGAATGGGGTAGGAATGTTACTGTCTCACCTTTTTACATGATTGAATAGGTGTTTAGTCTCCCATCATGGTGTGCTTCCACATCATATTGCCATGGCCTCCCAAGGAGTAGATGGTAAGCATCCATTGGGACTATATCACAGAGCACCTTGTCTTTGTATTTCCCAAGTTGGAACTCCACCCAAGCCTGCTCTTCAATGATAGTTTGTTGTCTCTTAGTAAGCCAAGACACTTTGTAAGGGGTGGGGTGTGGGACCCTTCTTAGTTTGATCTTCTCTACTACTTCAACAAAGATTAGATTGTTAGTAGAACCACTATCAATAACCAACTTACATACCTTGCCTCCAATTTCGCATGAGGATCTAAACAAATTCTTCCTTTGGGGTGGCTCTTGGGAGACTGGTGTCTTCAGCAAGGTTCTCCTAAGCATCAAGTTTTCTCCCTCCTCAGGTAGTACATAGGATCCTTGGCTATTGTTCCCTTGATCCTCTTCTTCCCTAACTATGTTAGCTCTCCTCTCCCCTTGCTTGTTCTTCTTCTCAGGGAGCTTAGATGCTAAGTGTCCTATTTGATGCCACCTATAGAATTTCACACCTTCTAGGCCTCTTACCCCATTTCTTCCTCTAGAACTATTCCCTCTTCCTCTAAAATTATCTCTAGGACTATTGTCCTCTCTATGGTTATCTTGGCTTGACTCCCCAAACTCCTTGGAGTTATATCTGCCTTCATAATGTTGGATTCTACCTTAGAAACCTCTACCATTGTTTGCACCTCTACCTTTATTTGCCTGGTCTTGTTTTAGTTGCCTTTAATGCCAATTGATAGCATTGGTTGATAGTAGTTATGGTACTCATGGTTAATTCATCTTGAATAGACACCCTCAAGACTTGCATATACCTAGCAAGTTTCACACTCTTGGGGTCTACCAACTTTGATTTCATCCCAAGCATCTTGAATTCCTCAATGTATGTTGAGACATCTTGGTCTCTCTGTCTTAGACCCATTCTCTTCTTATGAAGTTAGAATTCATAATCTACAGGGATATATGCTTCCCTCAATAGACCCACCATCTTCTTCCAAGTGATGACTGGTCTCTTTCCTTCCTTCACTCTTTCATCTTGAGTGAAATTCGATCATGTAAGGGCAGACCCCTGCAACTTTGACTTGGCTATCTTCACCCTTTGGTTTTCAGGGATGTCCTCACAGTCAAAAAGACTAGAGAGAGAATCAATCCAATCCAAGGAAACATCAAGGTCTAATTTCCCATTATAGACAAGTAGGTCCAATCTTACATCCATGGTTCTTCTCTCCATAGACTTCAATGTCTTCAGGAGCATCCTTTGATCAACAAGAACCTATTCTTACTCCTCCTCAGGGGGTTCTTCTTCACTCCCCACTACATCCTCATCAAAGTTTCCAATGCTTCCCTTATCCATCTTCTCTGACAACATCTTCATATCCTTTGACATCTTCTCCAATTGGGCCTCATATCTTTCCTTTTTCTCTCTAAAAAGTTTTGCCAATTTTGCATTAGTTACTCTACTCGACACTTCTTCCTCACCATTCTCTAACATGGTGTATTCTTCCTCCTAAGGACCTTACGAGCTCTGATACCAATTGATGTAGACAATCCCACAATCCCCAAGTTTGAATCCACAAACCACCACTAGGAATGAATAGGACCTCTACAAGTAATGACTTCTTGGAAAAATTCTTTGTTCACCCCACAACCTCCTTGCCAACTTGATGTATGAATCAACACCTCTTGAATCCCTCTTGACAATTTCAAAATGAGAGTATAGTATTCTCCAATTTATAGTTCAAGGAAACTAGCTAATCTCCTCTTAGCCCTCCTACTTAGGTATTTTGAATTTAACTCCAAAATTTCCCACACAACCCAATGATCTAAGGATAGATTTGGAGACCCTTTTTAGTGTTCTTTTGAGTTTGTAAAAGTTAAGAAGTGATTCTGAAGCTATCCTACCAAAGGATACTCAAGACACCTAGAGCTAATAGAGCTAATTAGGGTATCTAAAGAAGGAAATCCCCTCAAATGGATTGGTTTTCTCCTTTTTACAATTAGAGACTCTTAAGATAGGGTAGGACATTCTAAATCCAAGGTTTTGTGTTTTGATTCGTCACCCATCAAAAGTTATGCGGTCTGTTGCAACCTATCTATAAGGTAGTCACATAGAGATGCCTACCTAGGGATTCCTGTTTCTCCACCCTTCCTTGCATGGAAAATTCTCTCCTTTTGAAATATTAATATAAAAATTCCATTCTTTCATTCCACCAAGTTTCATTAGATTCCCATGGTCGATTTGCAAGAAATGGCCAAAAAGCCTTAAAACCCTAATGTC
Organism: Chamaecyparis obtusa; assembly: GCA_027943335.1. Classification (NCBI taxonomy): domain Eukaryota; kingdom Viridiplantae; phylum Streptophyta; class Pinopsida; order Cupressales; family Cupressaceae; genus Chamaecyparis; species Chamaecyparis obtusa. The sequence goes on along the minus strand of BSBK01012484.1, from coordinate 17,917 downwards.
TATCCCGAATCAGGGCAGTGACCTTGTAGATCTTATAACACAGAGACCAAGTGGAATGAGGACTTAAAATCACTTGAAAAATTAAGGTAAGAACCATAAGAAACTTCTCCAATTAATATTCCTTCATCCACCATTCATACCAGGCTGTACAATTGCTACTTCAGTCTAAACATTGTAGAAAATAGGGTATATTTTATTGATTTTCAAAGATCTGTTACATCACCATGCACTCACGCATTGGTATGACCAAATTAATGCTTAAATATACCCATCCCAACTATTTTAACCATCTATGGTCAGTTGGAGAGGTAAGACATTCGGTGGTAACAGATTTTTTTTTAACATGTTGCTAAAAGTTGTAAAGCAACTTTTTAGCAACTTTGCAGTTTTGTGCAACTTTTAAAGTTTGTTGCAAATTTGCTAAACCCTATGCTATCTAGGCCTATTATAATCACCTAAGAATTCTTAGGGCTTAATAAAGACCTTACATTCCTAATTAAGACTAAGTCTAACCTTAAACACCTCTTTTATTAGTCCCCTCAATCTAAGTGTCTTAGGCTTATATGGCCACCCAAAAGCACTTGATTGAACATTAGGACTTTAATGAGGATACATAGTCATCTAAGGAACTAGGAATATAAAGAAGAATTTTGATCTCCTTAACATCAACTATCTTCCTCTAATTCAATCTTTTGAGGGTGCTCATGCACCACATATTCCATGGTGTTCTTCAGATATCTCAAGACTTTTTTACAACAATCATATGTATCTCTTTAGGATTTGTAGAAAATATAGCTGAAATTCCAACATACATTAGTTTTCCAATCATAGATCTGTATAAGGTTTGATTTACCTTAGTTGACTTCTCATCCTTGGCTAGCTTCCATCTAGTTACCATAGGTGCACCGATTAGCTTTAAGTCTTCCATACCAAATGTCTTCAAGATCCTTTTAATGTATTTTGACTGTTTGATGTAGATACCTTCTTTCAGTAGTGGAATTTGTAAACCAATAAAGAATTTGACATCCCCAAACATTGACATTTCAAACTCCTTTCTCATTTCATTAGCAAAACATTTACATAAAGTATGATGACCTCCAAATACGATATCATGAACAAAAATTTCAGCAATAAGGATTTTATCATCAGATTTACCTTTCAAATATAGATAACTATTATCACTTGTTCTAACAAATCCAATCCTTATTAAATAAAAGTGAATCTTTCATACCATGTTCTTGGTGCTTGTTTTAGTCCATAAAGTTGCTTGTGCAACTTACAAACTATGTTCTTCTGAGTTGGATCTATAAAACCTTCAAGTTGTTCTGTGAGGCCTCACCCGGACCCATCATAGCATCTTTTCTTATTCGCATTTCTATACATTGATACACTTGTTGATCTATTCTGATAAAGACTTGAGATACTATATTTTGATGATGATTATTATGCCATGTGGATCACCTTATGATGTGCATTAGAATTTAGAATATGTTGAGATTTTGATTATGCATATTTAGTAGTGTGATTTTGATAGGAATATTGGATCATGTTTAAATTTGATTTCTCCACAGGTGACATGTTATGATGATTATGTAATTGTGATGCTTAAGCACTTTGTATGGAAAATTTGGATTCTGCAAATAGCAATTAGAATTGAATTATGCACATTGATTATGTTGCTAAATTGGGGATTGAATATGTATATTTCATGTAATGTTATCATCTTGGACTACTGATGCTTGATGTGCAGTGTGCAAGTAAGAGAACCATGGAATTAATCAGAGAACCAAGGTTAAACAAATGTGAATTGAGTAAGCCAAGGCTTAATCCAATATGGGATTAAAAGCCTCATTGTAATGTGAACTCCTTGTAAATGTGAATCTTTGCATGTGTGTTATTAATTAATTTCTTGTTGTCATCTAGGACATGACCTTGGGTATGTATTGTGTAATCGTTAGTGTCACTTGACACTTGTTATGTGCTTGTTTTAATCCATTCTAGTTCTAGTCACTTCTAGAGGCCAAAAAGGGGTCCTAAGGGTCATTTTTGGCATAATTTAAGTACCTAATGGATAGGGTTATGGGTTAGGAAGGTTTTGAGCATGTTCCTAATTCCATAGTGACCTTGGTAACCCATTTTATGACCCATTTACCCTTGACTTAGAAATTGGATAAGTCATGATCTTTACCCAACTCCACCATTTCTTTCAATCATGCATTTATCATGGGGGGGACAAGGAAAGATAACAAGGTCATAGAGTCAAGTTTGCATTTATGGATGGTGGGTGGGTAGAAATTTGGAGGCCTTTTTAGAGGCCCTTAGGAGATTTAGTGGGTGTTCACCCACTCTCTACATTTGGAGACATTAGGGTTTGGATTGAGGAAGGATAAGTGGATAGCTCTTCTCAAATTTCCATTTCCATCACACTTGTGGAGGTTGGTTACTCTTCTCATGGAAGTCTTTCTACTTGTTCATTAGATTAGCTTGTATTTTTCTCTTTCATGCATATGAATCTTGGTTCTTGTTGTGACAATGTGTTGTAAGGGAGGGATTTTGGGTTTGATTTCATAGTTTGATCTTGTTCTTTTGCTTGATTGAGGGAGTTCTTGTTTATGGGTGTGAGGCATTACTCACCCTTTGTGAAGGGAAGAAGTGGCCTATGGGTGGAGGGGTTAGTTGGGCTCTCCATGAGGTGAGAGTCTCTTCTCTTGGAGAAGAGGGATAAGTCCATGGTGTATGGGCACCTTGGAAGCCATTGTACTCTTGTATTTTGAAGAGGATGTTAAGCAAAGTATATGTATGAAGCTTTTGGATATGTAGCCTTGAAGAGGCAATTGAATACTCATGGTGAGAAATTTGTATGTAATGGCATTCTCCCCTTGGAAAAGCCCACCTCCACCCTCTTAATGAGCTTGTAAGACTCATTTGTGTAGCCTTGGGAGGGAGTAATTTGTTGTATGTATTTTTGTGTAACTTGTTTTGTGAGCATCTTGTTGATCTTGTTGCATACCCATTTAGCCTTGGCTCTCCAAGCTCAGGGGTGGTCTCATAAGAGACCTAGGTTGGGTGGTGAGCACCCATGGTTCTCCATCTTTTTATTGCAAGTTTTGATGTCAAGACTCATGTGGATGATGCTTGAAAAAGTTCACTCTCTTGGTGTGATGGTGTGGAAATATCCTATGTTGTGGTATTGTGGATCCTTGTTGATCCTTGTTGAAGATCATCCCCATGTTGTATATTGTAAAGTTGTTTTTATGCCCTTTGGCCATTGTGAAGTTGTAAGTGTTTAGTAATGAAAATGAGTTTGTTATTCTATTTTGAACTCTCATTGAGCATCTACACCAGTTTGTATTATTTAGTTGTAAATGTGAATACTTCTTCATCACAAAGAATATGTATCGAAGTTGATGAGATGACTATAATGAAAATGATGATTCATTTCTTTCATATCTATTAGATTTTACTTCTTGAGATAGCGAAGTTATTCTTCTCATGAAATGATATTCAAGTTGATAGAAATAGAAATGTAATAGCTTCAATGACATCTAAAATCTAGCTAATGCATGAATTTAGCAAGCTCTCTAATGTAGATGGTAAATTGTCATATTTATATAATCAAGCTCCGATGAAAAAGATCTTTGCTCATCCCTCAAAATTTGTAGTATGAAACAAGGAACAAAAGAACATAATTGTTTGCTAGTAGAAATCTCTTCAACAAATAATCTATCCATCAACCTCGTTAGTGTGATACTTTAATAAATTAATGCATCCATTGATTCAAAAATATAAGCAAGAAAAGAAAAAAAATGAAGAAACCATATATTTCATAAAATGACATTTCCAGATTTTTAAGAGCAAATTGCTCTCTGGAATTTGTATGGGAATGATATTATTCCCATACCACAGAGAATATGCCTTCTCATTTCATTAAATTACTAATTAGAATTAACTTAAAACTAACACCTATCCTAAACTAGCTATAATCACAAACTTCTAGCCATATAATGTTTTAAAATAATGCTTTTAAGTCCTCCTTTAATCTAGCAAAGCTAGTGGGACCCACCTTGTTATGACAGCTTTTACCTATAATATTAACTAATGTTAATTTAGTCATAAAATATCCCTACCTCTATTTTGGCGCAGGAGTTTGGGAAGGAGAATGGTATTGAATTATTATTTGAAAGTTACTTGTAAGGTGGGGCCACCTTGTCATGTCAACATGTCTTGACTTACCCTCTCTTCTCTTACTCATCACATGCACCACCCTCCCTCTTTAACTTTGCTGACATGGTGTTAAATACCCTTGCTTTTGATGCCATTTTCAAACCAAATCTAATCCTAAATTTCCTCTACTTTATCTCTGTGTAGGTCTTGGAATGCAAGTTGGAAAGCAACATAAATATTCACCTAGCATCATGGCATAACACCTAGTAATGTACCTGTTACCAAGGGCCCATGCCTATACCCCCATCCCCTCATGTACTATGCTGAAAGTTAATGTTGTCTTGTCAAACAAGTCAAACTCCACATCCTCTGCCATGCGTATCTCTCAAAGCTTAACATTGGGCAGTGTTTAGTACCTTGCTGACATGTCATAAACCTACTTTTTGTCAAGCCACCTACCCCTTCCATAACCTATGAAAATATCTTGCTTTTGTTAAAACAAACAAGGTGGTGGGCCCCAAATCTTGCCATACCCTTTCCCCTCTTGGATATGCACACCTAGCTTTGGGTAATGGTTAAGGATAGTAGGGCTATAGGTCATAGGTTAAGATACCTTTTAAAGTTTGATCATTGTCATTTATTAACTTGACTTTGGTTAACACATTCTTCCACTAATAAAATTAATTATTAATTAGTTGATTATTATTAAAGTGGTTAGCTCAAATCAACTTGTTAAATTAATGATCTAGTTCATTTTAAATTTGTTAATCTTAGCTTTTAGATGTAAATTCTATTTTGTGAATAACTTTATATCTAATGAAATTATTTACTAATTTATAGTTAATAGTTATAGTTAGTATGCTTAGATGTAGTCTTTAATATATTAACTTCCTAAGCTAATGTCTTATTCTCATTCATTGATAATTCATTTCAATATGGCTAGCAATAGTAAATGAATGGATATATTGCGAAATGATACTTAAGATGATTTGTTGTTTTAATTATTAATTGTCTTTTTGTAAAACATTTATTCAATGATGTAATTAATTAGTTAATAAGGAAAATGATGTATTGTTAGTATGTTAGGTTCATTTAGAAATCTATTAGTTAACCCTTTAGTTCATTTTATGGTTGTATGAATGGATTGTCGGGGTTACTTAATATTCTTTAACCTATGGATAACATTATGATCTAATTAACTTCGTAGGGCTCATTGGCGCATTAACATTATACCCATGCAGTGATGAAGATTATCCCACGAACCCTCATCGTAGGATTGAACATCCTTTCACTGAACGAACGCCTTTTGGGAACCATATCCTTGGTAGATATACTATTTGTTAGTGGTCTTGGTAGGATCAATCGTATAGTCAATTTCCTAGATTGCACCCGCATAACTGATGTTAGCTTTCACTTAACCGTTGAATGACACTCCGTAACATTTCACCAAAAAAAAAAAATTGTTACATTTTTGGTTGTTTATTTTTGGGCATGACATTTGGTATCAGAGCCAAGTTTCAACATTGGAACCTTTAGACCCATTACGTTTCAACTCATCTAACTTAACCTATTGTGTAGGATGCCTGTTGTCACACGAGCTGGCTGGTGAGGCCGAGGTCGTAGAGCTACACGAGTCAGTGCAGAATGGGGAGATAGACCACCACTGCCACCTCCACCACCACCACCTCCTCCACCACCAGAACCTAATCAGGCTATCATGAATGCCCTTCAGAATTTGATTGGGGGATTCAATAGAGATTACCACTTGTAGATCATCAACAGGAGCAACAAGCTTCTGAAAGAGGAGCAGAGATTCTAGGGGGAGGTGGCGCAGCTAGCAGAGAGAGGAGTAGGAGTCCTCCACCGAGGGGTTCCAAGGGCCATGGTGATCATGAGGGTGAGTCAGTTCATCATGAGATACGAGACAGAGGTAGACCCCCTAGAGATGTTGGGGATGAGATTCGAGATTTAATACGACTCCAACAACCTTTATTTTTGGGATCCACTGATGGGTCAGTAGCAGAGGCCTGGTTACAGAGTTTACAGTGATGCTTTGGATTGTGCCCTTATGGGAGTAATCTAAAGGCACGAGTTGCAGTTCATCTCCTATGGGATAAGGCCTCCATTTGGTGGCAACAGGAGGAGTCCATTGGAGGAGTGGCTATTGACACACTCACTTGGGAGTCTTTGTAGCCTGATTTAGAGAGAGGTATCTCTCCGAGCATTTCAGACAGAGGTAGATAGAGGAGTTCCATGATCTCCAGTAGAGAGGCCTCATAGTGGCCCAGTATGAGAGTCGGTTCCTCAAGCTCCGTCCATATGTGGATTATATGAGGGATGAGAAACTACGTATCCATCATTTCATTAAGGGACTTAATATGTCTCTCCAGGAGATAGTACATCTAGCTTTTCCTCCCACATTCAGAGATGCAGTTGAGACGACACTTGTAGCCGAGGATATTCACACTAGACGGGAGTCTCGGGATCGGTCTCAGCACTGAAACCCTTCATCCCAGCAGTCAGGACAACAGAAATACACTTGGAAGGGGAAACAGAACCATTCAACAGGATCCTTTAAGGGTCAACAGTCTCAGCAGCAGGGTTCTAGACAAAGACATTCATAGGGTTATCAGGGCTATCAGGTTTATCAAGGTTCTAGTATGATATGTATTCAATACTTTTTATTATGAAATGGAATATGTGAAGTATGTTATTAATACATATATACATAGAGTAAAATATATGTATATGTGTATTAATATGGTTAATTATTTAAATAAAGAAAAGTTTAAATATAATTAAATAGAGCAAAATGTAAAGGTATAAATAAGATAATATGAAACCTAACATTTATTAAAAAGGTAATAATTCTTATATATATATATATATATATATATATATAAGCCTTAGCATGACTATCAAGTTTTAATAAAATAAGAACATGGGAAGTTTATAATGAAAATATGAGAGCATTCTATAAATAAATAATTTATTTATCTCGTAAATATTGACAATATAACCATTTTCTCTTCTAAAAGAAATGAAAGAACTATAGCCCAAGAATTTAAAATAAAGCTTATTTCATACATAATTTATGCTAAACAAATTCCTTCTTCTCCCTTTTTTTTATATATTCACAATACAAAATAAGATCAATTCTAGAGCATTTTAAGCTAACTTCTATACATAATAATGACAAAACATTTATTTCAATTGGTAACTCTAATCATCTTACTAGCACATCAAATGTAACATGAAGGTAACACAATATACTTTCATTCCTCACGTTGATATAACTTTAAGCAAAAACTCCATTTTACTATTCCATGCATATAATTTACATTTACAAGATTCTTCACTATGCTAAATTTCAAGTAGTCTCTAGGAGAGAGAGAAGAGGAAGAAATTTCTAATAATATAATCACAATACAATTAGGCATTTACATAGGCTTTTACAATCTAGTTCATAAGGCTTGAAGCCATACATCATTAAATAAACACTATGGGCCAAGATCCAAGCTTTCCAAAACCTCCTTAAAACCAGCTAGCTTTCCTTAGAGGAATCTGCAAAACAAATCAAGATGACCATGGAGGCTCACCTCCCAACCTAGGCCATTTCATGGCCACCCCTGAGCTAGGGGAAACAAAGATGGATAGGGGTTTTAACATGCATACATAAACACATGTACAAACAAAAATCAGCAACTAAGCTTAAACATCAAATTCCCTTTCCCAAGGCTAGCACAACATGAGTCACCTTGGACCCATAGTAGGGGTGAAGGTGGAAGCTACCCAACTAGGAGAATGCCAAAATACAAGAATAAATGAACCTTCAACAAGGCCTAAAATCTGCTCGTAACGCCTTCACAAGGCCAAAGATACAACCAACAACCCTTCACATTCCACACAAGATCAACTCCCTTATGACCCCCAATAATAATATACACAAGATGGCAACATGGGGTCATACATCCATGCCTTATCCCCTTCCTCCTTGAGGAAGGACTATACACTAGATCAGTAGTCCCAACTTTTTCCCTTCACCCATCAAGGCTCTCTTCCCTCCCAAGGGTGAGTTTGGCCTTGCACACCCCCAAGAAATCAATACAACAAAAGAAATGAAGAGGAGCTCACATGCATGCTTAGACTAGGAAGCCATTCAAAGATACATAAAACTAGCATTCATACAATATAAGAAAGTAAATCATATACATAACATTAAGACAAAGAGTTTCAAGATCAAACCTCAATCCAAGCTAATGGAAATGAGGGTTGAGATGAGCTTTCTCCAACTATTCTCCTCCTTTGCTATGCAACACCCAAAATCCTCAAAGAAACAAGACCAAATTCTCACAAACTCTCAAGTCTCCAAAAATTGGAGAGTGGGCAATTACCCACAAATTTTCCCTCCATCTCCTTAAGAAGACAAACCCTAAACCTTTCAATCAAAAGAGGGAAATTCAAATTCAAAATTCAAAATAAGGAGTGGGCTTGACATGCCTCTTCCAATTTCGTCACTTTTTGAAAGAGCATCTTTTGGAAGGGCAAAAATAGTCAAAATACAACATAATCATCAAAATTTGACCCCCAACACATGGCACCACTATGGGTAGCCTAATTTTATCCTCCACTACCTTAAATGGTCATTAAAATCCACTCAAAAGACCACCTAAAGATTGAATCCAAAAATGAAAGAGAACCCCACTCATGGCCCCTAAAAATAGAGACCACTCACACACATAAAGAACTTGGGCATGCCAACTCACATGACATGTGTCAATTGACACCACAAAAGAATCACATTACAACACAATACACATGGCATGCCAAGTGGGCTGAAATAATAAAATAAATAACATAATCAATAAATACATTCATAAATCACTTTACAACAATTGCACTTTACAACAAGGTTAATTTCTCCCTTTTGAGATAACCTTGGCTTAACATGATTTTACAAATATCCATCTTTAATTTCTGCCAATATATCCATGGTCTTACTTGTACACTTGACAAAATATCAGTAGCTCATGAAATGTCAAATATCATATATATGTATATGCAATTAGAAAACATCTAAGCCGTGATGCACAGTGGCATGGCCACTGCCGCCAGCAGCTAGCCACTGCAGTAGTGACCATGCCACTACTATCGGTAGTTAAGGCCACCATAGTAGTGGCATGGCCACTGCTGATAGTGGCCAGGAGCTTCAACCCCCCCTCTCCAATGTTTTGGTGGATGATTCAATATTTTCCCTATTTTTAATATTATCTTCTACAGTGTGAACTTCTTGGAATATAATGTTTGACCAATGTTTAATGTATAGTATTTTTTATTGCTAAGTATGTGCTTCGTTATAGATTTGTAATCTGCAATACAGTTGTAATCCGCATAATAAAACTTTCATAAAACCCTATTACCATATGACATATAACTAAAATTAATTTTTGTATTGCGGTAGTTTTGCATGCATTCTTTGGACTGGGCTTTGTATGTTGGACTAATTTTGAGAGTAACATTATTCAATTCCTTGCATGCTAGTACATTGTTACCAGATGAACAGTGACAAAGATTATTACTAACCTAATGCAAACAATACTCTAATCTATCTTATACAGATGAATCTGTGAGAACATCTACTCTGGAAATTTTTAAGACCAAACTTAATTCTAGTAGACCAGAGATGTAAGCTTGGAAGTATCATAACTTATCATTTGACCTTGCTTCCTCCTTGCATTTGGGTGAACTGATTTCATTTTGTTGATGCCCTTGTATATACTCAAGTATACAAGGGGTGTATACACACTTGTGTATATATGCACTTGTGTATGCTTGGGTGTATATTCACTTGGAGCTATTTTTGAGAATCTCCATGGCTCTCTGGTCAAACCTGTAACCCTTCAATAATGAAATTAGGGTTTTTGGCCAAGTTGTAATTGTCCTAAAACCCTAATTTCGGATTTAGGGTTAGGGCTAGTCAAGAGGCCATAAAGAGTTTTTCCTCATTTTAATTATTTTGAATTGTTTCCCTTTAATGAGTAGTGGATTATTAATATATTTGACTTTTGTTATCTCCTATTTTAATTCTTTTAATTGTGTAGTTTATCATATTAATAATAGCCTATTGTATCTTTTTTTTGTGCCTTCCCTATTATTTCAGGATTTAAATTGATTTTGGGTTAAAGTGTATATAGATTATTTATTTCCATAGTAATTCTTTTAGTATGAATATTTGGTTCCCTTTTATTTATTAAGATATTATTTATTTTAGGTTGTGCTATTTGATTATTGCACTTTCATTTTGTTAATGATATTATTAAAAATTAATGGGCCTTTGTTATTATAACGTGCTTTCTTATTTTTGTGGTCCCTAATTTCCTTAAGGGGATTAATTAAATTATAATCCCTAGGTGGACCTTGGTAAATTATCAACCCTCCCCTACAATTTTATTGAAATGATAATTGCGACATTGTTTTATTATTTGATAACTATGAGTTATCATAATTCTTATATAAATTAAATCTTTTAAATCAAGCATTAATGTCTTCTTTTTCATAGTGTTTTTCTTTAGGGATTTCTCCCTCATAGACCCCTAAGGACTAACCTAGTTAGTGATTTCTTTGGCCTAGTGCACCTGACGCATGGGGGATATCGGCAAGCCAGCGCATGCAATGAATTCCCTTGCAAGTTGTCTGCATTGGGTGATGTTTTTCCTTCTTGATTTCACTATGCAACCTTGTTGTTAGTGGTTTTAAAAAAAAAATTGTTGTGTGTGTTTTGCCCTAGTTTTGGGCATGACATTTTGGTATTAGAGCCTAGTTTCAACTCCAGGGACCTAAACTAATTACATTTTTTACTTATGTCTTGTCTTTCACTTGTGTAGGATGGCTCTAGTTACACGTAGGGGTCGTCACTATGGTTGAGGTGCTAGGACTGCTAGTGAGGCTTCAATGGATGTTGAGCAGCTAGTAGAGGGTGTAGGTGATGAGCCAGAACCACCTTCAGGATCGCCACCGCACCCTAATCAGGATATTCTAAATGCCCTTCAGAATCTTGCCAGTATCATTATGGATAGATTTCCACTAGGATGTTAGTAGAATGAGGCCCAAGAGAGGAGTAGGATTCCTCCTTCCAGGTAGGTTAAGGGATAGGTAGAATTAGAGGATGAGTCAGTACATAGGCAAGAGCCACCACCACCACCTGAGATAGTGCATAGAGCACCCCATCATAAAGGGGATCAGATCAGAGAGCTCCTATGCCTTCAGCCACAACCCTTTTCAGGATCTACAGATGGTACAGAGGTAGAAGCTTGAATTTTGAGCCTTGAGAATTGCTTTAGGTTGTGTCCTTATGAGAGAAACCTGAAGATGCATTTGGTAGTACATATGCTTAGAGGTAATGCCTCTACTTGGTGGAGACAGGAGGAATATAAATATCACTTGACTTTAGACACCCTCACATGGGAGGTTTTTCTTGAGAGATTCAAAGCTCGATACATGTTAGAGCATTTCAGATAGTGTCACATAGATGAGTTCCATGACCTCCAATAGAGAGGTATGACTATGCCACAATACGAGAGAAATTTTCTTGAGCTCCTTCCCTACGTGGATTATATGAAGGATGAGAAACTTCAAGTCAACCACTTCATCAAAGGGTTGAACCATGCTATATTAGATAGAGTATGATTGGTACCTCTAGGAGATTTGTGTTATACCATTGAGAGAGCCATGGTTGCAGAGGAGATTCATAATCAGTCACATAACCACAATTCCATGCCCCAGACTTCTAGTTACCAGAGATCCCATTGGAAAGGGAATCAAAAGAACTCATCAAGATCATTTTGAGCACCTCAGCAACAACAACAGTAGTAGTCTCAGCAGCGTCAGAGATAGAGGCCTCTACAGGGACAATAGGGATCTAAGCCCAAGTAGTGGAATTCATAGGGTCCTTGGCGAGATCAAAAATCTCAGTCACAGTATGCACCACCAGCTAGGACTCATCAGTCTTCTAGAGGTGGATTCAGTGGGTCCAATATGATAGGTGGACAGTAGCAGTCCAGATCTCAGGGGATCCAGATTCAGGCCCAAGGCCCATGTTACACTTGTGGTGCTATGGGGCACATTTCTATGGATTGTCCATCAGGGCATCCAATAGGTAGTCAGAGGGTAGCAACTTCAGAGCCTATGGTGGGAGACATGGTCAGATCTCATCGAGTGTTTTCAGCAGTTGATAACCACCAAGCTGAGCATTAGGCAATCATTATTGAGGCAACAGGTATGATTAAAGGTATTAGTATTTCTATTCTATTTAACTTAGGAGCTATCGATTCTTTCATTACTCCATTTTTAGTGGAGCATTTCAGGCTAGTGGTAGCTAGGCAGGATGTGAGTTGGGAGTTTGAGTTAGCCTCGGGTGCTAGGGTGTCAGTCAATTCCTCGGTGAGAGGATGTCAATTTTAGATTGGAGATATGACCACCATAGCTGACCTACTTATCACACCACTTGGATCCTACAATGTTGTCCTTGGCATGGATTGGCTTTATGTCCATAGCGCCATGATGGATTGTAGGCAAAATAGGATTGAGTGTGTAGATGATTTTGGTGTGCCCTTGTTTATCTCAGGAGTTTAGAGACGGATATCTCTTCATATGGTTTCTGCTATGCAGCTTAAGTGGTGTACGCAGAGAGGTTGTCAGTTATTTTCCATCACCATTAGTGATCAAGAGGAGGAGGTTGACAAGGAGCCTTCCCTTGATGACCATCCTATCTTGCAAGAGTTTGCAAATGTGTTCCCTTCTAAGCTACCTGGTATGCCACAACCTAGAGTAGTGGATTTTCATATTGATCTTGTGCTAGGAGCAGAGCTAGTATCTCGAGTACCATACTGAATGACTACCAATGAGCTTAATGAGCTCAAGATTTAGTTAGAAGTTCTCTTAGAGAAAGGGCACATTTGTCCTAGTGTATCACCATGGAGTGCACTAGTTATATTTGTTAAGAAGAAGGATGGATCTCTTAGGTTATGTATGGATTACTGATAGTTGAATAAGGTGACCATCAAGAATCAGTATCCACTTCGTAGGATTGATGACTTGTTTGATTAGCTTCAAGGTGCCCATGTGTTTTCTAAGATTGACTTAAAGTTGGGGTGCCATCAGTTGAGGATTGTGGAGAGTGATATCCACAAGACTACATTCCACACGTGCTATGGCCATTATGAGTTTACAATGGTTCCCTTTGGACTCATGAATGCTCCAGCCATGTTCATGAGTCTCATGAATGGAGTGTTCCTCTCTTTCTTGGATAAATTTGTGGTAGAATTCTTGGATGATATTCTAATATACTATCGGGATGAGCATGAGCATGAGGAGCATTTGAGGCAGGTTTTGCAGTGTTTGAGGGAGAATCAATTGTTTGGTAGTTTTTAAAAGTGTGCCTTCTTCAAATATGAGTTTCATTATCTTGGTCATGTGATATCAGGTGATGGGATTGCTATTGACCCATCCAATATTAGAGAAATTATGGATTGGCCAGCACCTACTAGTGTGACCAAGGTCAGGAGTTTCATGGGACTTGCAGGTTATTATAGACATTTTGTTGAGGAATTCTCTAGAGTGGCTCATCCTATCACTTCCCTCCAGAGAAAGGGGAAGAAGTTTGAGTGGACAGAGAAGTGTGAGAGATATTTTTAGGAGCTCAAGAGAGCACTCACTTCCACACCTATTCTTGCAATGCCAGATCCTTCAACAGAGTTTGTGCTTTGCACAGATGCATCTTTAGATGGTATAGGAGTAGTCCTTATGCAGGGAGGTTGAGATATTGCCTATGAGTCTAGGAAACTCAAGACTCATGAGCTCAACTATCCTACCCATGACCTCAAGCTCACAATAGTAGTGCACACATTGGTGAGATGGTGACATTTTCTTTTGGTTCATAGATTCGAGCTTCACTTAGATCATCAAAGTTTGTAGTACATCTTCACTTAGCTGAATCTCAATGCTAGGAAGAGGAGATGGATGGAGTTCCTTTGTGAGTATGATTTTGATGTTCTTTGCATCAAGGGTAAGGAGAATGTAGTTTCTGATTCCTTGAGTAGGAGATCCCATGAGCTTTCATCTATCTTCTAGCATAGATTTGAGAGGACGCATTTTATAGCACTTACTTGAGGATGAATTCTATTTTGAGGTTTGTCATATGGTTCAGTCACAGAGACCCCTTGAGGGTAAGTTCTCAGATTATTTCCTAGAGTCAGATGGCCTTCTTTGTCATAGAGGATGTATCTATGTACCTTCTTCTAGTGGGTTGTGCGACTTCATTGTTCTTGAGGCCCATAGAGCTCCTTATGCAGTGCACCCTAGAGTCAAGTAGTTACATGCAGATTTGAGGTAGCTACACCATTGTCTGGGTATGAGATTGTACATTGCAAGGATTGTGGCTAGATTTCTAGAGTGCCAGAGAGTTAAGGCAAAACATTTCCATCCAGGTGGGCTTCTTTAGCCTCATGAGGTACTCGAGTGGAAGTGGGATATTATATCCATGGGCTTTTTTGTTGGTCTTCCTATGTATTCTCATCACCATGATGCTATTATGGTGACAAGGGATAGGTTGACTAAGGTATCCCACTTCTCACCCATTCGTACCACTTTCACAATAGCTGCAGTGGCACAGGTTTTCTTGTAGGATATCATCAGACTTCATGGTGTTCCTCATAAGATTTTATCTGATAGAGATTCTCTTTTCACATCATCCTTTTGGAGGGAGTTATAGTCAACATTGGGCAAGCTCAATTTTAGCATAGCTTATCACCCTGAGATAGATGGTTAGACTGAGAGGGTTAATTAGGTTTTGGAGGATATGCTTTGTATGTATGTGATGGATCACTAGACCAAACGGGAGGAGTACTTGCACTTGGTGAAATTTGCATATAATAATGGACATCATTCATCTTTGGGTATGCCACCTTATTAGGCTTTGTATGATAGACCTTGCAGGACTCCCTTGAGTTGGGATAGGATTGAGGATAGAGTGGTTGTGGGACCACAGTTGGTTTGGGAGATGGAGCAACAAGTAGACTTTATCAAGCAGTGCCTTAGAGAGGCTCAAGACAAACAGAAGAAGTATGTGGATGTGAAGAGGAATGATCATGTTTATATGGTTGGAGAATATCTTTTTGAGAGTACGACCACATAAGACCCCAATCTATTTTGGAAAGGGTTCTAAGCTCGCACCTCATTTTTTTGGTCCTTTTGAGATCTTAGAGATGATAGGCCTAGTTGCATATCGACTAGCTCTACCACTTAGCCTGTCACATATCCATGATGTATTTCATGTTTCTACTTTGAGGAAGTATATCTATGATGAGACTCACATTATTGATTGGGATGCTTTACAAGTGGAGTCGAATGGATAGCTGGCATTCAAGCCCATACGTATTTTGGTTCACAGGACACTGGCCCTTTGAGGTTGAGAGCTGGACCAGGTTAGGGTTCAGTGGGATTGCTATGATGAGGTTACGGCTTCATGGGAGGACATAGCATAGATGAGAGCACAATATCCCCACCTTTTTCATGAACTCCAGGAGGAAGTTCATGCCTAGGGGGGAGGATGTGAGGCCTCACCTGTGACATCATTTCATAGCAAAGTATTTTCCATCTTTGGACTCATGTTGACACTTTATTTTATCATGTTGGACTATTGGGATAGAGACATTATATTATGATACTATGTGATGACTTATGATTATGTGATGATGATATGGACATTTACTTTCATGTAAATCATTAGGTCATGAGCATAGTAATTGTTAAATCTTTGATTATGTATGATACTTTGATGTTACATTCATGTTAGGGAATTCGTGAGAAAGGATCATGATTATTATGTTAGGTGAATTAACAGGTACCATTTTATTCTTGACTTTATATGCTTTAGAAATGCTATGTTTAAAATGATGAGAATTATTATGAAATGCAGTTAGAAAATTATGATGTTAAGAATGAGAATTTTAGATGTTTTCTAATTGCATATACATATATATGATATTTGACATTTCATGAGCTACTGATATTTTGTCAAGTGTGTAGGTAAGACCATGGATATATTGGGGGGAATTAAAGATGGATATTTGTAAAATCATCGTTAAGCCAAGGTTATCTCCAAAGGGAGAAATTAACCTCGTTGTAAAGTGTAATTGTTGTAAAGTGATGCATGAATGTATTTATTGATTATGTTATTTATTTTATTATTTCAGCCCACTTGGCATGCATGTGTATTGTTTTGTAATGTGATTCTTTATGGTGTCAATTGACACATGTCATGTGAGTTGGCATGCCCAAGTTCTTTATGTGTGTGAGTGGTCTCTATTTTTAGGGGCCATGAGTGAGGATCTTTTTCATTTTCGGATTCAATCTTTAGGTGGTCTTTTAAGTGACTTTTAATGGACCATTTAAGGTAGTGGAGGTTAAAAATAGGTTACCCCATAGTGGTGTCATGTGTTGGGGGTCAAATGTTGACATTATGTTGTATTTTGACTATTTTTACCCTTCCAAAAGATGTTCTTTTGAAAAGTGACGAAATTGGAAGAGGCATGTCAAGCCCACTCCTTATTTTGAATTTTGAATTTGAATCTCCCTCTTTTGATTGAAAGGTTTAGGGTTTGTCTTCTTAAGGAGATGGAGGGAAAATTTGTCGATAATTTCCCACTCTCCCAATTTTGGAGACTTGAGAGTTTGTGAGAATTTGGTCTTGTTTCTTTGAGGATTTTCGGTGTTGGCATAGCAAAGGAGGAGAATAGTTGGAGAAAGCTCATCTCAACCCTCATTGCCATTAGCTTGGATTGAGGTTGGATCTTGAAACTCTTTGTCTTAATGTTATGAATATGATTTACTTTCTTATGTTGTATAAATGCTAGTTTTATGTGTCTTTGAATGGCTTCCTAGTCTAAGCATGCATGAGTTTCCTCTTCATTTCTTTTTGTTGTCATTGATTTCTTGGGGGTGTGCAAGGTGAAAAATCACCCTTGGGAGGTAAGAGAGCCTTGATGGGTGAAGGGAAAAAGTTGGGACTACTGATCTAGTGTAGATCCTTCCTCAAGGAGGAAGGGGATAAGGCATGGATGTATGGGCATCCATGTTGCCATCTTGTGTATATTATTATTGGGGGTCATAAGGGGAGGTGATCTTGTGTGGAATGTGAAGGGTTGTTGGTTGTATCTTTGGCCTTATGAAGGCGTTATGAGAAGATTTTAGGCCTTGTTGAAGGCTAGTTTATTCTTGTATTTTGAATTCTCCTAGTTGGGTAGCTTCCACCTTCACCCCTACTATGGGTCCAAGGTGACTCATGTTGTGCTAGCCTTGGGAAAGGGAATTTGATGTTTAAGCTTAGTTGCTGGTTTGTGTTTGTACATGTGTTTATGTATGCATGTTAAAACCCCTATCCATCTTTGTTTCCCCTAGCTCGGGGGTGGCCATGAAATGGACTAGGTTGGGAGGTGAGCCTCCATGGTCTTCTTGATTTGTTTTGCAGATTCCTCTAAGGAAAGCTAGCTGGTTTTAAGGAGGTTTTAGAAAGCTTGGATCTTGGCCCATAGTGTTTATTTAATGATGTATGGCTTCAAGCCTTATGAACTAGATTATAAAAATGCTATGTAAATGCCTAATTGTATTGTGATTATATTATTAGAACTTTCTTCCTCTTCTCTCTCTCCTAGAGACTACTTGAAATTTAGCATAGTAAAGAATCTTGTAAACGTAA
>BSBK01012483.1:112500-134724 GCA_027943335.1 Chamaecyparis obtusa | reverse complement strand
CCATTATATATATTTATATATGTATATGTATATGTATATGTATATGTATATGTGTATATATATATATATAATATATATATATATATATATATCTTATATATATATATATATTATATATATATATATATATATATATATATATATATATATTAAGATGAGTTCTGTTAAATGAACAGAAAGGTATGAAATATAATTCCTGTTTACATGTCATATTAAAATAACTACCAGATTTCATAAATAGAATAATGTGGTTATAAGTAAAAAGCAGAGAGCTTTTTTTTTTTTTTTCTTTTAAAAAAAAGAAATTATATAAGTCATAAATCTAAAACATACAACCAAATCATTTTATAAAAACAAAACAAAAGATCCATTGTCCATGATTTTTATATAAAACTTCCTTTACACATAAACTATGCTTTAGTAATATATGTATATATTTTTTTCTTTTATCATAAACATGTAATTAATTCTAAAACATTTTAAGCTAGTTTTCAAACACAAATTCTAATAACCATATATTTCTTGATAACCTTTCATGAAATGAACTTTATACTATTCCTTCTTATACACAAAAGGGAGAGGATTAATTCTAAGAACATCTTGATTGCTTATTAAATAAACCTTTGAGTACAACAATCCTAGAGATAGCTTTTCACATTTCACACTCATTTCACTAACTTCAAGCATCAACCATGATATATACTTTAAAATAAAGAAAAAAATTTACCAAGCTCTCATACACATTTCAACTTCAAGAGACAAAAGAAATAACGTAATAATCTATCTTTTACAAGCATATCACATGCTAGGCTTTTAAACATAGCCTTAATAAAACTTCATGCACCAGGGCTCAAGGCAAACAACCAAAAGATGTATAGGAGGTAGTTCCAATCTTCCATCTAGCTCCAAGGAAATCAATGAGAGGTGACATTGAGAAAACCTACAAAACAACAAAAAGACCATGGAGGCTCACCTCCCAACCTAGGTCATTTCATGGCCATCCCCGAGCTAGGGAAAAACAAAGATGGATAGGATAACAACATGCATACTTCAAGTGCACACAACAAAAACCAACAAACATTGCATAAACATAAAATTCCCTTTCCCAAGGCTTAGCACAACCTGAATCACTTTGGACCCATGGTAGGGGTGAAGGTGGAAGCTACTCAACTAGGAGAATGCCAAAGTACAAAAGAGAACCAGCCTTCAACAAGGCACCAAAATCTGCACAATATGCCTTCACAAGGCCATATAACAACCATCCACCCTTCTCAAACTCTCCACCATAGCCACACCCTTATAACCCCCAAAAGTACACAACAAAATGGCACATGGATGCCCATACATCCATGTTTTATCCCCTTCCTCCCAGAGGAAGGACTCTACAACTAGAAAAGTAGTCCCAACTTGGCCCTTCGCCCATCAAGGCTCTCTTCCCTCCCTAGGGTGATCTTGGCCTTGAACAACCCCAAGAAACAATGCACTAAATAAAATACAACTACAAGCAAGGATAAGAAGACATAAATTTTGCAAGATCAACTAGCATTCACACAACATAGAAAAAGTAAAAGAATTGTACATAGCAATAAAAACAAGGATTTCAAGATCCAACCTTGATGCAAGCTTAAGGCAAGAAGGTTGAGTTGAGCCTTCCAACTAGTATCCTCCTTTTCAATGCAACACCAAACTCTTCCAAGCACAACAACATCCAAAAATTTTCACAACTCTCTAATCTCCAAGAATTGGAGAGTGAGCATTAGCCAACAATTTTCCCTCCATCTCCTTAAGAAGACAAACCCTCACCTTTCAAAATGAAAGAGGGAAAATTCAAAATTCAAAATTCAAAATGGAGAGTGGCTCTTCCAATTTCCTCACTTTTCAAAAGGGCATTTTTTGGAAGGGCAAAAATAGTCAAAAACCATCACAATAGTCAAAAGCTGACCCCCAACATAAGGCACCACTATGGGGTAGCCTATTTCTAACCTCCACTAACATAAATGGTCATTAAAACCCACTCAAAAGACCACTCAAAGAAAGCATCCGAAAATGAAAAAGAATCTCACTCATGGCCCCTAAAAATAGAGACCACTTACACACATTAAACACTTGAGCATGTCAACTCACAAGACATGTGTCAATTGACACCATAAATAATTCACAACACATACAATACACATGGCATTGCGAAGTAGACTAAAATAATAAAGTAAAATAAACATAATACCACAATTACTTTCATGCATCACTTTACAAAATTTACACTTTACATCGAGGTTAATTTCTCCCCTTGGAGATAAGCTTGGCTTAACAGGATTTTACAAATATCCATCTTTGATTTCCCCTAAAAATTCCATGGTCTTACCTGCACTCTTAACAAAGCATCAGTAGCTCATGAAATGTCAAATATACAGGTAAATACAATACATCTGACAATCACATTCTTAACTTCATAATTTCCAACTATATTTCATAATAATTCCCATCATATCAACTTTGCATTTTCTAAAGCACATAAAGTCAAGATCAGAAAGATACATGATAATCCATCTAACATAATAGCCATGATCACTTCCCATAAATTTTCCTAACATAAATGTAACATCAAGCTATCATATCTAAATCAAAGATGTATCAATTGCTATGCTCATAACCTACTAAATAGCATAAAAAATGAAAGTCCTATATCAACATCACATAAACATAAATCATCACATGGTATCATAATATAATGTCTCTGTCTCAATAGTCCAACATAATCAAAATAAAGTGTCATCGGGAGTCTAAAGATGGAAAAATAATCTGCTATGAACTGATGTCATGGGATGAGGCCTCACATTAAGGTTGTTACAAATGTCTATTTCACATTTTCTAAAAGGCGATTTCGAGAGTGATTGCAATGAGGTTCCAAGGGCATATTGCCATTTGAGTTTAATTCACCTATTTAGGGTTTCTCAAAGATAAGAGTATTTGAGAGTTTATTTGTTGTTGAGTTTTGTGAAGTCTTGGAGTCATAAGAGAAAAAAAGGTATTATAGCTTATGTGGTTGGAAGTTTGGGTCTACGAATATCTTATGTTTTCATACCTATGATAGAGAATACAAATTAATTCTGATATAAGAGGGATTTTTCACATCAAAATTTGATTCAAATGTGTTATGGAGATACAAGATGTGAAAATAATTCTAGCTAGGATTATGTTAGCACCTTGAAAATTTTTCATGGCTCCAACCCTTTTCTTCTAGTCTTTGCAGTTGTTTTTAGGTCTTTGGCATAAACCCTTAGTTCAATTTTTTTTAAAACTAACCGTTGGTGTGAAAAAGCCCTATTTTGTGCCCTGGCCTTGTTCTAATTTTGTGTTACTTTATTCAAGCCACTTAAGTCTCTAAAATGCATGTGCTAAATTGTTAACCTCTTTGTCGCATGATCCCATGAACCTTTTTCATGCTATGCGATCATGCGACTAAGGTTTTATGTCGGACCCCATAAATATTTTTCCTAAGTCAGTGCCTTAATATTTCCTATGTTTTCGGCTTAATGTTTCCCAGGCCTAGTCTTTTTGACAGCTTTTCAATCTTGTGGTTCTCATAAGTTTGCAAAGGTTTTGTCAGAGGCTTGTGATCTTACAATGATCATTGATCTTATTTTATGACACGACGCTTCAAACTATGGGTCCAAGGTGACACGTATGCACAAATGGTGGTATATGATTGGTCCATGTATTAATATGGTGGTAGTTGTCAGTGGGACCTAGTTTTCAAGTGTTTTAGAGGGTCCTGACATTGTTAGAAAATCAACGATGAGCGTATGATCTTATGGGATGTGTCAGAGGTTTAAGATCATGCACCATCTATCGATTCTACATTTTTTAGAGGGGATAAAGTGTAGCGGGTCCACATGCCAGGTGTGTTGATTTTCCATTATCTGATTGGTCCATGTTGTCAGTGGGGCCAAGTTTTTCAAGGTTTAGTGGGTTCTGACACTTGCAGAGCATCGATGGTTTGTGTGTAATCTAATGGGTTTTTTCTGACACATGTGAACTTAAGACGACTGTTGATCTCTTTCGGTGTCAGGGGGTTGTCAGAGTAGGGAAAGATTCTTCATCCGACGGTTGTCTTATGATCTAGAGGAATCTTGGAGGGCTATGTGAAGATGAGACAACTGTCAATTTTCTTGATGTGGGCCCAGTAAAGTTTCTCGATCTTTTTGGCGGGTTAGACAAAATGGTTAGCAGCTTGACAAATTTCAATGGCTTCGCTCATTCACTGAGTGAGGTGATAATGTTCCAAAAGGTTTAGCGACTTAGCAAACAAGTGTTCACATAGCTGCTAAAATTTTTGGTGGTAGTATAAAGTATTCCGCGAATGGTCGATTCCCTTTGGTCGCTAGTTTGCTAAATGTGACTGAGGTCATTTTTAAAGATAAGTCACAAAACCTGTGAAATAGAAGGATCTGACAGTCAGGACTTAAAGTTGACCTAATTTCAAATGTAGACCACCGATTCACTGCTGGTGCTATGAAACTAACCATTGAAATTCAAAATCAAATTTATAGAGGGTTTCCAGTGATAGGAAGTACCAAAATTTATGGTTTTTGGAGCTGATTTCGATCAGTTTGGTGTCACTGGTTGTTCTCGATTGATCCGAGGGTCTCTGTGGTCAGTGGCATGATATTTTTGTACTAGGAGAAGTATGGTTTTGTTGCTCAAAGCATGTTGCAGGCGGCTAAAAGGACTAATTGACATAGAGTTCAATGATTTGCTGTACTTTCTTAGAGATCTATCATGAGTGCAAATCTTTCTCAGGCATGGGCAACTAGTTTTCATCCCCTGTAATAAATTATTGACTTTTTCAATTGGTTTAGTGGGTGAAACCCTAACCCTATTCATCCATAGCTTGTTGCAACCTATTTTGGGTTTCCAAGATGACTAGGGGGTATATATTGTAGCATTTTTGACTTAGTGAGGGTTCCAAAAACTTTCTTTTTGGTCCCTGATTGTTGATGTTAATTGACTGAATGAGGAGAGCCTAGATTTTGTGTCTTTTCCCTTAGCATTTTGTTGTTTGATAATGTATTTATCCTGCAAATTTTAATGAGAATATATTTGGATTCCAATATCATGTTTGTGTATGTCTTCTTATTTTGTTCTTGAGCTCATATATGTTAATTTCACAAAGTGGGTTATCATATGGTAAACAAAGAGTATTTTGAAATTATCTTTGAGTTCCTAACAAAGTTAGGATTAAAGTCTTTTGGGTAGTTTCAGTGAGTTCATGGCTAGATAAGGATCTGATGTCTTGATATGTGAGTGAGAAGGATAATAGGAAAAGCACTTATCCTGAATTCAAGTGTGTTTAAGTTAGAGTTCAGTTGATATATGTTATTAGATGGCTCTTTTCCCTTGGTTAAGACACTAGTCCATTCTCTGGAGGTTGTCCATCATCAATCACACACACATTTAAATCATAAAATATTTAATCAATTAGTAAGGGGTATAGTTGTATAATATTTTGTGATTCCTTTGAAGAAGTGAATCAAGGGTACACCCGCTTAAGCATTAAGGCTCAAAGTGTAGGAGGATCTCATTATCAATCCTTGTTAATTGGACCTCTTCCTTGTATACTTTGGAGTGGTGATAGAGTCAAAGTTATATTAAAGTTATCCATCAAAGTATAAATCTACAAGTTGAAGATCTAAGGGAACTCCCAACAAAATAGTGACTCTACTAGGGAGAACAACAATGAAGAATTATATGTGTTAGGATCTTTGGTTGTGGTTATATTGTTATATTCAAAATCTTTTGTTGACTAGATTAATTTACCCATCCAAGTCACCAACAAAATGGTGACTCTGCTAGGGAGAGTCTAGAGATAAAAGTTTTCAAAGTGCACTCTTGTTTTCCTGTTGTATTCAGTTAAAGATTTCTGACTTTGGTGGGTGGTGACTCAAAAGGTTAGAACCAGTGTCATACTATAAATCATCGACAAAAGGAGGAATACTAGGTCCTTTGTCAGAAAAAATCCAGAGGTTACTTTGGAATAGTTACCTAGACAGGAGAAGAAGAGTTGGATCAGAAGAAATGGTGAGTCTACTAGTGCTCCCATAAGAGAAAAAAGAAATACCAGAGGTATAGCACCACATGTTTCCTCAAGTGAGGAAGGTTTACAAGAAAGAGTTTCTAGATCAGATGGTGGTCACTCTGAAGATAAATTTTATGATACCCCAGAGGCTATATTTCAAGACAAGGGTTCATTACCTGCAGGTCAGGATGAACAAGCCAAAGAGATGGGTTTTGAGATTGATTTAGATCTTGATGAAGATAATTTCAGAAGGGAGCCCATGAGACCATGACAAGTGGATTTCCCATATCAGCATCCTACTAATGTGGAAGTTTCATCAAGCTCTGAAGACAACATGATAGATCCACATGACCTAAATGCACTTAGGTTGTAGTTGGCAGAGCAGGATACCATACATAAGAGGTTACAAGAGGAGAGAGAAGCTGAAAAGGTGAATGCTCTAATAGAAAGATAGTCTCTCTTTAGAAAGATTAATGAAATGAAGGAGAGAAACAAGATTCTTGCTTTTGCTCCTAAGATGTTGCAGCATGATGTTTTTGGTGATCTTGAAGCTCTAAGAAGTGAGGAGGAATGCTTGTTGCAAGACAATGAGTCTTATGAAGAAGGCGCTGTGATCAGACAAGTGCAAAGTTATGCTCCTTTGCCTAAGGGTAAGAATGGACATGAGATCACTAGGCCTACTATAGTTATTAATGAGAAAGGAAAGCAAAAGATGGTGGGTGTCCAAATAAGCAAACCAGTGATAATACCAGGGATCCCACCACCAAAATCAAATAGGGAGACAGAGATAGAAAGAAAAAGAAAAGAGGATGAGGCTCTAGCTCAAGAGTTGGAAAGAGCTAAAGTTGATGCTACTATTGCAGAGAAAAGAAGAAAGATCCAGTTCTTGAAGGCTTCATTAGCTAATGTTCATGGCCCTTCTACTATTGAACTAGGTATGCCATCTATGATTTGTTGATCCTAATAGATAGGTTAATGTGCAAGTGGGTGGGAAAGTAGATAAAAATAATAATTCTAGCGGGAACACTAGTTAGGATTTCAAAGAAGAACTATGAAACTAGAAGGCTATAAGAAAATTAGTTTTGACGGGATACCGGGCTACACAAATGCTTTTCCAAATGATATAAGAGATAAGGTACATAAGTTTGCTGGTAACAATGCTATTAGTTGTGAGGAACATCTTAGGTTATTTTTTGATATGCTTAATGATTATGAGGTAGAGCATGAGGATGTAGTCATGGAATTATTTGTTCAATCTCTAATGGAGGATGCTAGAGATTGATTTAAGAGACTTCCTGATAAATGTATTGATACTTGGGATTCTTTTGAGAGATATTTTAAAGAGCAGTATGGTGATAGACCTAATGCTAGTTTCATGTTGGATGAATTCAATACCATAAGGAAAAATCAGAATGAGTTTGCAGTTGAATTCAACATGAGATTTCAGAAGGGTATGCATAAGTTGTTCCAAGTTATGCAGTTAGATGACAATGTTTGTCTAAATACATACTTCAATGCATTTGATGGAAAGATGGGATACTTTTTGAGGGACAAAGAACTAAGAACTCTTAGAGATGCTTTTAGGATTGATGTCAATATTGAGAACAATATGAAGATATCAGGGAAATTGGGTGGGAAGAGAGATGACCCTAAGTTGTTTGGGGACAAGAAATACAAAAAAGAAAATGATAGGAATGTTGGAACTAGGAGGCAAGAAGAAGATAAATTGGATAAGGTGCTCAATGCATTGAAGGATTTGAAGGAAATTGCAAATAGGAACATTAGTGCTCCTACCAATGAAAGGCCTCACTTCAATAACAATTTCAATAAGTAGAATAGATTGCAGAACTACACCTATAACACCCAATGGAAGGATGGCAAGCCTGTGGTCACTGTTGCAAGAGGAAAAAATGATAGAGGTGTCCCTAATCCTCTACAAAAGGCTTCAATAAATGTCATGGAGGACATACCCTGGTGTGTTGCACGTCAGTCCCCTCATTCTGCAGAGCATTGTGTGGTTGCACATTCTATGGCTGCAAATCAAGATTGTGGCAATGAGGAGATAGAACAAGAAGAAGATCAAGATGATGTTGGATGCAACATGGCTACTTCATATCTAGGATATGAAGATGATTCTGATTTTGATGAAGAAGTAGATGTAAATGTGAAGAGACACACTCAAGCCCTTTTTCATCAAGAGGGTTTTTCTGATAGTGAAGACATTGGTAAGAAGACATGTAACATGAACTCCTCTTCTAAGCCAGTAAATTTAAGAAGACCTACTAGAGAAGAGATGGATAGGATTACTGCAGAAATGATTGCCCAAGTGAAAACTAGAGGCATGGTGGAAAGGAATACAAATGGAAAAGCTGCAGGAATGTTTATAAAGAGTGCCAACTTCGGAGAGCCTAATGAGAACAAATCAAAAGGTGATGACATGGTGAAATTCAAGAATGTAAAAGGTAAGAATTGTGAACCTAAGGGAGTTGGAGTTGAAAGATTTTCTAGTGAGATTGAGAAGCCAGTTAACACAATAGCTAAGAATGAAAAAATGAGGGCAGCCAATACACCTAATGTATCAGACAAGCAAAAGGATACTAAGGCTATGTAGATTGAGATTCCTTCCTCTACTCTTGTTGATATGTTATCTATATTGTCCCAAATTACAATTAAGGTTCCATTGTTAGAATTGCTGAGGATCCCTGAACACAAAGATAGAGCTATTGCATGGGTAGATAATGTTCATAATAATGATGTTGCATGCAATGAGTCTTAGGATAAAGCTTTGAAAGGTCTTTCTGCTTAGGGAATTGTATCTCAAATTCCTTCAATATATTTTGATATTTTTGTCAATGCTAGCCTTGAAAACATTGATCCATTCTTTTTAAGTGTCCTTGTGAATGGAATGAAATTAAGAAATTGTATGATTGATAGTGGCGCCTCTAATACTATTATGCCTTTTAAAATTATGGAAAAGTTGGTCCTTAAAGTTGATATAGTTCAAAGCACATGTTGTGCAATGGATCAGAGGGAGGTAACAGTCATTGGGACTATCAATACAATGCCATATAGGCTGGCAGCATATCCACAGAAAGAGTTAACAATGAGTGTTTTGGTGGTGGACATCCCTCCTCATTATGGGATGCTACTATCTAGAAGGTGGAGTGCTACCATGGGTGGAATTTTACAGTGTGATCTATCCTATGCCACTTTAAAAATTGATGATCAGTTTGTCAAGATTGAGCGAGAACCAAGAGTATGCCACAAGATTGAAAGAAGTATTTATAATGAAACTACATGTTTTGTGGATACTGATATTAATGCTTTTATGGTAGAGATCCCTATACTTGAGAAGGAACCTATTTTATCACCTATTTCTATTGAGGTAAGTGTTAATTCTATGAAGGGTGATTTGTGGGTAATGTACTTTGATGGTGCAAATTGCAAGGATGGAGCTGGAGCAGGTATTTTACTTATTTCTCCTAATGGAAACACCTACAAATTTTCTTTCACATTGAATTTCTTTTATACCAACAATATAGCAGAATATGAGGCATTGTTGTTAGGGCTGAGGTTGGCACAAAAACATGGTATTAAGTGCTTAAGTGTTGTTGGGGATTCTAAATTGGTGGTGTCCCAAGTCAGGTCAGTATATGCTTCCAAGAAAAAAATGTTAAAACAATATAGGAATGCAGTTTGGGATTTGATTGAACATTTTGATGCCTTCAATATTGAGTGGAAGGATAGGAGTAACAATAAGATGGCTGACTTGTTAGCCAATATAGCAATCAATCCCAGTGATATTACATTTGCTGGTATCTCTAAAGTTGAAATTCAGGCTAGGCCTAGTGTGCCAGACAATATTGAAAATTGGCAAGTTTTTGATGATGATAATGATATCTTGAAGTTTATGAGTTGTGAAGATCAGTATCATGGTCAGGAATTTGATTCTTTAGCCTTGGTTGAGTCAGTAGAAGGAAAAGAGGTTGTCTTTGGCAATGAAGTTATTTAGCTCAGAACTAACAAGGTGCGCAAGGGGCTTGTTGTTTTGGAGACTGTCTTTGATAACTAGGATAGAGTTCAAAAGAATATCAGCAGAGATGATCACGCTGATCTAGAGGAGATAAATCTTGGAACACATGAGGCACCTAAGAAGATATACATTGGTAGGGACATGTCTGACAGTGTAAGAAAATCTTTGATTGAATTATTGAGAAAATTTAGGCATGTTTTTGCATGGTCATATGATGACCTAAAGGTTTATAGTGAAGATTTGTTTCAGCATATTATTCCATTGAAAAAAGATGCTAAACCTTTTAGGCAAAAAAAAAGGCCTATTAATCCTACTTTAGCACCCAAGATGCAAGAAGAGTTAATGAAGTTGAGAGATGCTAGAATTATCAAGCCTATAAGGCATTCTTCTTGGGTGTCAAATCTTGTTCCTATGAGAAAGAAAAATGGTGATATCAAACTTTGTGTGGACTTAAAAAATTTGAACATTAGCTCATTAAAGGATAACTATTTTCTTCCCAATATGGAAGCTATGTTGCAGAGAGTGACCGGTTCAGAATTGATGTCTATGATGGATGGTTTATCTGGTTACAATCAAGTAATTGTCAAAGAATTAGAATAGTTTAAGACAGCTTTCACTACACCTTGGGGGACATATGTTTATGTGAGAATTCCTTTTGGTCTCACAAATGCCGGTGCTACTTTTTAGAGAGCAATGGATGTTGCTTTTGCAGATTTTATAAATGATTTCCTTGTTGTCTATCAAGATGATTTAACTTCTTATTCCAAGAAGGAAGAAGACCATTGTACTCATTTAGAGAAAATATTTGTGAGGGCTTTGGAATATAGCATTTCATTAAATCCAAGGAAATGTGCATTTGGTGTCATTGAAGGTAAGTTGCTTGGCTACTTAGTTGGGAAGCAAGAAGTGACGATTGACCCTGAGAGGGTAGTAGCTATTGATAAAATTCAGAGACCAAAGAATGTTAAAGGGATTCAGTCCTTCTTTGGTTAGGTCAATTTTTTGAGAAGGTTTGTAACAAACTTTGTTGAGGTCACTAGACCTATTTCTAAGATGTTGAAGAAAGGATCTGCTATTACATGGGAGGGTGAGCCTGATGAGGCTTTCAAGAATATCAAGCAGGCTATCAAAGATGCAATAATGCTTAAGGCACCTAATTATAATGTCCCAATGCATAGCTTCTCTTTTGCATCTTTTCACACTATTGCTACAATTTTGTTACAAAAGAATAAGGATGGTTTTGAGCAGCCTATTGCATTCTTCAGTAAATATTTGCAAGCTGTTGAATTGAAATATGACATAAATGAGAAACAACCATATGCACTTGTGAAGACAATCAAGGCTTTCAGGTGTTACTTGTGGGGGTAGTTGTGATTTCTTTTGTGCCAAGTGCAGCAGTCAAAGATATCTTTTCACAGCAAAAGGTGTCTGGGAGAAGATGCAGATGGATCAATAGGATCCAAGAATTCAACATTGATATCCAAATTACTAAATTGGTTAGAGGACAAGGATTGGAAAAACTGACGGCTCAATCCAATCTTAATGCAAATCAGATAAATCAAGCTAAGGTTGATTATACATGTGATATGGATGATTGTATTTGGTATCAAGATATTATCTATTACTTGAGAAATATGAGATGTATAGCAGGAATGAATGATAATCAGAGTAGGACATGAAAATTACAAGCCATCAAGTATGTAATTATGAAATGCAAATTGTATAGAAAGAATTTAGATTGCATACTTTTGAAATGTGTGGATGAGAATCAGGCTAACAAGTTGTTAAAGGAAATGCATGAGGGAGTTTGTGGGGGACATTATATGGGTAAAACAACTGCTCATAAAATCTTGAGAGAAGGATTCCTGTGGCCCACAATCTTCAAGGATGCAGAGCAGTTGGTAAGGAGGTGTGATGCTTGTCAAAGGTTCTCTGGTAAGCTTAAATTTTTAGGTAATGTGCCTTTGAGGCCAGTAGATGTACATGCTCCTTTCCAACAATGGGGAATTGATTTCATTGGGGAGATACCAAACAAGTCAAGTGGAGGAAACTCATGGATCTTAGTTGCCACTGATTACTTTACAAAGTGGGTAGAGGCTATCCCTACAAGAAATTCAACTAGTAAGGTGGTCACTGATTTTCTATTGAATAATATTGTTACAAGGTTTGGTTTCCCTGAGAGAATAGTAAGTGATAATGCAATGTGCTTCAGGTCTACTAAATATAAGGACTTTTGCAAAGGTTTAGGAATTCAGATTTCTTATTCCTCACCTTATCATCCATGAGGAAATGGTCAAGAAGAATCTACTAATAAGAGTTTGATTAAGATCCTCAACAGGATTCTTGAAAAGAATAAAAGAGCATGGAATTCAAAGCTTCCATTAGCTGTATGGGCTGATAGGGTAACTGTGAAGAGGGCAATTGGCTGTGCACCATTTGACCTAGTGTATGGAATACATGCAAGAATGCCTCAAAATAATTTATTGGATATGTACAAGTTTGTTTAGTTATATGATGATGCTATAGATGATGAGATGTAGTTGAGAATTGAGGACCTCATTAGGTTGGATGAAATCAGGAGAGAATCAGTTGCACGACATGCCAAATTGTAGTTGCAGGTTAAAAATTTGTATGACAAGAAGGCTATGGAGAGGAAGTTTGAACCTGATGACCTAGTATTAATTTGGAATGCTAGACTGGAGGATAAAGGAAAAAATAGAAAATTTGATCCACTCTAGTTAGGGCCATATCTAATTCATGAGAAATGGGGCCAAGATTCATACATTGTCAAGGAATTAAATGGTGATATTCAGGAATTGCCAATTCATGGACAATTCTTGAAGAAATACTTCAATTGAAGGTATTCTATTTCCATGAATAGTAGTTAGGTATGTACATTCTATAAATCTTGTAAAGTTGCTTGCCCTTATCCTATTTTGTCCTGGTCTATAGGGTTTTGGTCCTTTTGCTCTCTATTGTCAGTTTT
The DNA here is from genome assembly GCA_027943335.1 of Chamaecyparis obtusa. Classification (NCBI taxonomy): domain Eukaryota; kingdom Viridiplantae; phylum Streptophyta; class Pinopsida; order Cupressales; family Cupressaceae; genus Chamaecyparis; species Chamaecyparis obtusa. The sequence goes on along the minus strand of BSBK01012483.1, from coordinate 121,629 downwards.
CCAGTGGGATGGTCTGCTTTAACCAGTGATTCTAGATTCTTGTTGTACCTACAAGAGCCACACATCCACAGACAGAGCCACTGTTAGCACCTTGAAAATTTTTCATAGCTCTAGCCCTTTTCTTCTAGTCTCTACAGTTATTTTTAGGTCTCTAGCATAAACCCTTAGTTCAAATTTTTGAAAAACTAGCCGTTGGTGTGAAAAAGCCCTATTTTGTGCCCTGGCCTTGTTCTAATTTTGTCTTACTTTATTCAGGCCACTTAAGTCTCTAAAATGCATGTGCTAAATTGTTAACCTCTTTGTTGCATGATTGCGTGAACCTTTTTCATGCTATGCGATCATGCTACTAATGTTTTATGTTGGACCCCTTTAATATTTTTTCTAAGTCAGTGCCTTAATATTTCCTATGTTTTTGGCTTAATGTTTCCCGGCCCAGTCTTTCTACAGCTTTTCAATCTTGTGGTTGTCATAAGTTCGCAAGGGTTTTGTCAGAGGCTTGCGATCTTATGACGATCATTGATCTTATTTTATGACAAGACACTTCAAACTATGGGTCCAAGGTGACACGTATGTACAAATGGTGGTATATGATTGGTCCATGTATTAATACGGTGGTAGTTTTCAGTGGGACCTGGTTTCTGAGTGTTTCAGAGGGTCTTGACATTGTCAGAAAATCAACGACGAGCATATGATCTTATGGGATGTTTCAGAGGTTTAAGATCATGTGCCATCCATTGATTCGACCTTTTTCAAAGGGGATAAAGTGGAGCGGGTCCACGTGCTAGGTGTGTTGATTTTCTATTATCTGATTGGTCCATGTTGTGTGACTAGACATGTTGTCAGTGGTGCTAGATTTTTCAAGGTTCAGTGGGTTCTGACACTTGCAGAGCATCGACGGTCGGCATGTAATCTGATGGGTTTTTTCTGACACATACGAGCTTAAGATGGTCATTGTTCTCTTTCGGTGTCAAAGGGTTGTCAGAGTAGGGAAAGACTCTTCATCTAACAATTGTCTTATGATCTGGAGGAATCTTGGAGGGCTATGCAAAGATGAGACAACTGTCAATTTTCTTGATGCGGGCCCAATAAAGTTTCTTAGTCTTTTTGGTGGTTTAGACAAAATGGTTAGCTGCCTGAAAAATTTCAATGGCTTCGCTCATTCACTGAGTGAGCTGGTAATGTTCCAAAAGGTTTAACGACTTAGCGAACAAGCATTCCCGTAACCGCTAAAATTTTTGGCGGTAGTATAAAGTATTTTGCGAATGGCCGATTCGCTTTGGTCACCAGTTCGCTAAATGTGACTAAGGTCATATTTAAAGATAAGTCATAAAACCCATGAAATAAAAGGATCTGATGGTCAAGACTTAAAGTTGACCTAATTTCAAATGTAGACCTCCGATTCACTGCTGGCGCTATGAAACTAACCATTGAAATTCAAATTCAAATTTGTAGAGGGTTTCCAGTGATAGGAAGTACCGAAATTTATGGTTTTTGGAGCTGATTTCAATCGGTTTGGTGGCACTGGTTGTTGCCGACTAATCTGAGGGTCTTTGTGGTCAGTGGCATGATGTTTTTGTACTAGGAGAAGTATGGTTTTATTGCTCAAAGCATGTTTTAGGCAGCTAAAAGGATTGATTGACATAGAGTTCCATGATTTGCAGTACTTTTTTAGAGATCTATCATGAGTGCAAATCTTTCTCAGGCATGCCCGACTGGTTTTCATCCCCTGTAATAAATTCTTGACTGTTTGAGTTGCTTTAGTGGGTGAAACCCTAACCCTAGTCATCCATAGTTTGTTGCAACCTATTTTGGGTTTCCAAGATGACTAGGGGGTATATATTGTAGCATTTTTTTCTTAGTGAGGGTTCCAAAAACTTTCTTTTTGGTCCCTAATTGTTGATGTTAATTGACTGAACGAGGAGAGCCTAGATTTTGTGTCTTTTCCCTCAGCATTTTGTTGTTTGATAATGTATTGATCCTACAAATTTTAACGAGAATACATCTGGATTCCAATCTCATGTTTGTATATGTCTTTTTATTTTGTTCTTGAGCTCATATATGTTAATTTCACAAAGTGGGTTATCATATGGTAAACAAAGAGTATTTTGAAATTATCTTTGAGTTCCTAACAAAGTTAGGATTAAAGTCCTTTAGGTAGTTTCAGTGAGTTCATGGCTAGATAAGGATTTGATGTCCTAATATGTGAGTGAGAAGGATAATAGGCAAAGCACTTATCCTAAATTCAAGTGTGTTTAAGTTAGAGTTTAGTTGATATATGTTATTAGGTGACTCTTTGCCCTTGGTTAAGGCACTGGTCCATTCTCTGGAGGTTGTCACACACACATTTAAATGATAAAATCTTTAATGAACTAGTAAGGGGTATAGTTGTATAATATTTTGTGATTCCTTTGAAGAAGTGAATCAAGGGTACAGCCACCTGAGCATTAAGGCTAAAAGTGTAGGAGGATCTCATTTTCAATCCTTGTTAATTGGCCCTCTTCCTTGTAGACTTTGGAGTGGTGATAGAGTCAAAGTTATATTAAAGTTATCCATCAAAGTATAAATCTACAAGTTGAAGATCTAAGGGAACTCCCAACAGATTGAAGTTCATATCATTGTTATGTGGACAACATTCAATGTGATTAAGGATGTTCACGATGACATTGGTAAAGAACTTGTGCATAAGTATTTCAATTGGGCTTTCAAGGGTTGTATTTTGAGGGTAAGATTTAACCTACATACTTGGAGGTTTGGGGCAATGGAGGATGGAGGAATCTCCATTATCTCAAGTCAGCTTCTTGCTTTGAGATGGTGTTCTGTATGAGAAGCATTTTTGTCTTTCTTTTTCATTTTTCTTTCGAATTCTGACATATTTAAAGAATGCATGTCTTGTGAAGACTCATTTTGGAGACAGGTTTAAGATTTGGTATTGCACTCAATATGCATTATTTTCAAGCAAGCTTCAGAGTATATGATTGAGAATTATACCCTTTCACGATCATTAGACAATGATAGAGATCTATTGCATCTCTTAGGGATCATTGTTGAATAATTCAAGACTGTGATTCGAGAGTTCAAGACTGAGAGCTTAAGAAAATAACTCGAACCTACACCTTTTCAAGGGTCACAAGACAGCTTTATGGAGCCATGCATGATTCAGGATTTGCAACTTCAAAAAGAAGATTTTCTCAATATATGTATTCATATTATGTAATCGGCATGTTTTGTTCAGTAAGCCTTAAGGATGGGATCCCTAGGGCAAAGAGATTTTGATGTGTTTAGGATCAATGTATTAAGGGGGGAATGTTGGCATTATAATACATTGATAGTTGTAACTGTCACTAGCTATTATAGTTTCATGTAACTATTTTGTTATTGTGGTTCTATATAACTGACTTCCCTATATAAAGTTCCTCCTATGATGAATACAGGATATCGAATGTTTTATCTTCTAACTCTCTCACAAACACAATGGAACATGAAAACTATCATCCACTACCATCAGATGATGAAGAGGTTCTCCTTGAACATCCATTATCATTATCAAATGTTTCTTTTATATTTCAATTGAGTCAAGTTGTCTCAATCATTCTAACATAGAATTCTTCATAACTAGTAAGATAAGAAGATGATTATGAAACTTACTAGCATTAATATACTTATCAAATACTTCGACACTAGAATCCTAAATTGAGACATGTATATATGCATGTATTTATATTTATATTTACATGCTATGTAATTGTGTATGACAAAATCCTAATTATGAAATCTTTTACGCAAGGTAACTTGCGTCCATCCTATTAATTTTGAATAATTGAATATGTTTGGTAGACATTAACAAATTTGAGTATGTACATATGTTACGTAAATTATCTCATTAACAATGAAAAAAAATTATAAGCCCTTAACAGAATGGAACTAAAGATAATTAATAACTTAATTGTCTACTTAGATCCAATACAAATATTTAATAGATTTAGTTTGATTCACTTGTGTTGGTGTTGTATCACGTCTTTTAGATTTAGCGCTATTTTAGGGAAACCGGCCTACATAATATTAAATTTCAATACCTTCCTTCTATATTTTTTTCAATCCCAATAATAGAAATAAAATATTACTTACTAAACCCTCTCTCCCATTTCACTAGATAGTGGTTACCTCTTTATTGCTTATTGGAGAAAATAGTTATCATAAGAATTGCATTGAAAAAATATGTAATGAGGTTTTATAATTTTATACTTATTCATGAGATGTGCGCATTACATGCCCTCTTGCATAAGAGATGAAAAACTCTTACCAAAAATGAACTAATGCCATTCTTCATCTAATGTGACTCTTACTCTTCTTGCATGTTGGATGTCATGTCTTTCTTTACACCTTGACTAATCTAATTTTAGCTCCCAAAGAGACCAATATCATATTCAAAACATCACACAATCATTAAACTATTTTTATCCAAAATTGAATAGATGAATATTAACTCTTGAATGCAACTCACTTTGTTTACACTACAAGATTGTTCTTATTTCTTGATCTTCAAAGATTTTAAAATAAGGAAAATTAAAACAATTATATAACATAATAAACCTACAAATAAGTTAATTAAGTACAAGAATGAGAGTCATGAAAAAATGTGTATAATGCAAATAATATTGCATGCGGAATTAAATAAATTGATTTCATAAAAATATATAACAAAAGTAACAGTTTGATATAATCAATTAAAAATTTGATTTAGGGTTTTGATTTTAGCTAATTCCAAACACTACATGAAAGAAAAATGTAAGTAACCTTAAAGAATCTATGAAATCCTAACATAACTTTTGTTTACATAAATTTGAAACACAAGTAGAAATAGTGATGATTATATTAACACAAAATGACTTGCATCCGTTATCTAGCAGTCACAAAGGCAAACAAAATAAGTCTAACAAACTATATAAGATTAGAAAGGGAAAAAAGAAACATAAAAAGTTAGCAACCAAAAACAACAACAAAAAAAAGGTAGACCAAGCTACAACAAGCATAGAACATTTGAGACTTTTTATGGCTTGCCACTCCTCATTGAACAACTTGAATTTTTCTTCAATATACACCTCCATAGGGGAAATAACCTATTACTTACCATTTTTACCACTTTTAAGATCTAACATTTTGTTTTCAAATACCTTGGGAGGGAAATAGTAAAAGTTCATTGTCAGCCCTTAGTATCTGTTTATAAAATATTATATTCCCAATCTTATATTCACCCCATGCTTCATTAAGATAGAAAACTTAATAATAGCATTGTCCTCTCATAATTGCCTATTATTTTTCTAAAGAAAATCACTCTTTACAATCTGAATAATATCTAACTAACAATTGGCATTGGACAGTGAAAAGCTATTTTTTGCCTGTGTGAGTAGATGTTGAAGCTTGTCTTAAAGAAAAAAGAAAGGAAAGGTCCTTTTATAGTCCACAATACCAATCATATGCTTTTGGGTCTACATATGGTGACTGCAATATGAGACCACACCATACTCCTTATAGGAGGCACCTAACTCTACTACAAATGAAAACGAGATGTACATACCCTATCCCTTATAGAATTCATGCACTTTCAACACATCATTTATGATTTATTTAATAATAGTACCCTAGTACTACTAGCTCAAAACTAGTTGACTCTCATTCATAACAGTAAAAAGAACTTTTCCATTTTCTTCCAAAGCCCAAATCTTACATCAAACGACCACATGACATTCATGTGATGACAATTTATAGAAGAGATTAAAGAACGGGTGTTGTGGAAAAACCACTGGCTGATTAAATAAACAAAGAAATCAATTCAGCAGCTATTACCACATATTTCATATGTTTAGAGCTATGGCTTCCTAATACAATCTATGTCTTGATATAATAATACAACGATCCTCCCAAAAGATATAAATGTCCTACCTTCAACGTCATCACCTGTTGGTCTTGGTGCCTCGATCTTCTTAACACATGCATCTGAATTACCAGAATTTGCTTGATTTCTCTGAAGAAGAAAACAAACTATGCTCTATTTTACTAACAACTATTTTTTATAAAGTCAATGCTCTATCTTATAGTCTGAAAAACAATGTAGGACTAACAATAGGCATTGGCAAGTCAAGAACCGTTTTTACTTATGTGAGAAGACGGGGAAAGCTTGTGGGATTCCTACACATTACGCACAAATTTTAGAAATTATTTAATGGGGACGCGCTCCCAAGCTGGTTCAGGATATTTTCATCTGTAGAAGCACATGCCCATTTTCATATAAAGCCCAAATGGAGGGACCACACGCCATTCATGGGATGACTATTTGCAGAAGAGGTTCAACAGTAGATAAAGAAAGTAGTCAAATCACCATCTACTACCACGTAATTCAAATGTTTATAGCTCTGACTTTATTGGATAATCTGTGACATGCGTTATAATACTATGTATTCCTTCGAATGAAAATATAAATACGACTATGACAGCATAATAAGGATTAGGATGAATTGTGGGCAAGCCTTCCTCGAGAGACATGTTCGATTTAGACGAATAGAAAACTTGTGGACATTATTCTTTCTTTATTATCTTACTTACTGTATAAACTATGACGTGGTCTATTTGCAAAGGGACCAAAAAGCGAAATGAGTCTTTGCCATTTCCCTCACCTCACTACTTCAATCATTATTTATATATCCCCTTCCTTTATAAAGCTTTAAAACATGTATGCTCCTTTTATTGCTTTCATTTTCAATGAATAAGGTTTTACCATGTCTTATGAATTAAAAAATAACAATATATTACTAATAACTGCAACTCGGTATGTAATTTTTACACCGAATAGATGTTACGTTGTTTCATTTTTTTATTTATATTTTTTATTTCTTTTTTTTTTAATTTATTAGTAATTTGGATAGTAATTTATTACAATAAATTTCTAATTATATTTTAAAAATTAACTACAAATAAACACTAAATATTAATATTAACTTCTATTCAATTATAATATATTTGAAACAAAAATAAATCTAAAATTATATAAATGTTAATATAATATTTTCAATAATTTAAATAATTAAATAAATAAATTTTCAAATTACTATATTGTTGAAATTACAAAATTTAAATTAAATTTTAATTTACAATATTTAAAAAGCAAGGAATGCATTGTTCTTAATTTTAAACTTTGAATTGACTATATTGTTTATTAATAAGTTAGGTGTAGTTTGATTTTTTTAATGGGTAGTTTTAAAAATTAGAAAATACAAATGCAACATTACAATATGCAAGCTAGTGGCTCCTCTCGCAACGTGACAAACGCATGCCTGTCACCCCCTTGAGTCCGAGCCCATTGCACGTTTGATTTTGCTTTGTAGGATATATACATACACCTTTCAACAAGAGTTATTGCCTCCACTGCACCGATGTCTAGTGACTGATTGAGTGCTGGTGGAGGTGCGCAAAGCAGAGAAGAGTTGAGAGATAGGTAAGAGGAGGGGGCAATGGAGGGTAGGGCATGCGATGGATCAAAGGATCCAACCGAGCATTGGTGTTGGTCTGTCAAGTCATAAATACATAATTTATTACGCAAATGCCCCTTCTCAATAGTAGGGCATTACATACGCCCTACTATTGAGAAGGTCAGTTTTTTGAAGAATTTGCTGCCAAGAACCTGTCGCCACTTGTTTCTTGGCATGCTTACCTAGGTCACGAATCTCCATCATTTCAAGTTTCTGTCTTGGAATATAAGAATTTCTTAAGGTTTATTTGTTGAATTTGGCAGTTGCAAAGAACTCTCAAGTGTTTCACTTTTACATCATTTTTTCCATTTCCTGGTGATTTGCATACAATTTAAGGGAAGCAATTGATATTTTTTAATTCTCGACTGGATCTTAAAGGTGTTGAGTTATAAGAGAAGCAATTGATATTTTTTTATTCTTGACTAGATCTTAAAGGTGTTGAGTTATAGCCAAATGGGATTCATAACTTCCTTTTAATTTTTTGCCCTCATTTCACTTTGACGCCTGTAATTTACAGTGCTTCACTCACCCTTACTTTTTATTCTTTAGGATTGGGGTGACTAAATATTTACTATTATCTAAGTTATGGATTATAATTGATATAATTGATATTTGAATAGAGAATTACAAATTTACAAATTTACAAATTCCATCCCACCGATATTTGCTGTCATTCACTCCACAGATTCCCTACAGAATGTGGGCCACATGGAGCCGATGCTCCAGCACCAGCCTGCATAGATTGAAGGAAAAAGTGAATGAGGGTTTTCTTCAATTTTATTTGCTTCTATCAAATGATCCTAGAATGAGTTCTATCACCAATTTTATTTGCATCCTCGCAATCATGGAAATCCATGAAATGTAAAAGCTTAGCAAAGTTAATTAATAAACATTTATTAAGCCGAGAGGCTTCTAACAGTGGCATCATCAATAAAAGCGTTACAGCACGCATTGAGACGAGAAGAAGTCCCTATTATTATGTATTGAATGTGGCCACACATAATTATTCTCTATGCAGGAAAAAGGTGGTGTTGGCTAAATCGTAAACTAAACATAAAATGTATACGGGAAGTGTGAAAAAGATTGAAAAAAAAAACTAAGTGTGCCCTTGGTAAGATATGTGTTTTAGTATACGATTTAGACGTTGCCCAGGAAAAATGGCATAAATTGGCAGATTTAAACTACAGTGTGCGCCGAGTTACACGAGGAATGCAGGGAAATTTTATTATTTTATTTTGCTTTCAATGGGTTTAGCAGTAAAATATTGACTACCAAAAAACACCTGTTAAATAGATATTTCAAAATACTGATACGTGTCAAGTCTGAGCACGAGAGCTAATTCACTTCCACTCCTATTATTCATAAAGATCAATTAAATGGTGAGATTGGAAGGTACCTATTTAACACCGAGTACAACATAAGAATTCCCTTCTTGCTCAACCAGAAGATAAGCAAATGAAAATGGCCTACCTGAAACAACACCAATTGGAAGTATATTCAATCTGTATACTATTGGTGACACTTTTGTTTAGTTTTCATGGTGTATTTGCGGTGGAAGAGGAAACGATTATAATTCATGGTGAGAGTCACATACACTTTTCTGGTG